>JAOVYX010015369.1:0-28110 GCA_035668315.1 Drosera spatulata
GAAGGTACTGGGTCAGGTGGTGATAACTCGAAGAATCAGCTCCAAACGCTAGTAACAAGGGCAGGCCATCAGCCACCCGTTTACAGCGTGAAGCAGCTGGCAAACAACCAATTCAGAGCCACAGTAGAGTTCAATGGTATGCAGATTACAGGACGGCCATGCAACAACAAGAAGGGTGCTGAAAAAGATGCCGCCGCCGAAGCTTTAGAGTGGCTGAAGGGAGGGACACTGACAGGGAATGAGTATGTGAACCACATGACCGCGTTGCTTAAAAGAAGCAAAAAGGTTCATTATTAGCAGTGTGTACCCAGTTTAATGGCGATGTGGTCAAAACATTTTCATTCCATGACTGCATGGAGTAAGCCAACAGAAGGATTTCTATGTTGAGTTGAACTCCTGAGAAGTGCAATGTCAAAGCAATAGCATGGAGACGGCATTCATGTCCTGAAAAGCTCAAGACAGATGAATATTGCATTGAAGACCCTGAACCTGAAGAAGAATCCACGAGACGAGCAATTTTTTTGTTGGAGTAAGGCAGAGTTCATGTTCGAGGGTTGTTGCTGAATAGTGTCATGGTCTGAAATGTTTAGTATTATAGTGGCGGAGAAGGGAGTAAGCGACAGTCTGATACCATGCTACAGTGTGATACTGAGAAACAGTGCGACTTAGGGTGCGGCTGCTAGTTCTGTTTTCAGTTTTCTCCCTTTTTGGTTTTCCTGGGCTCATTGCCACTAGCACATGTGGTTGGTGGTATTGGAAAATCCATGGTCACATGTTCCAAAGTGTTGATTTTGTGTATGGTTGCAGTGGTGATTTTTGGGTTCTGCTGTTTCGGTCCAGGGTGCTCTGGTGAATAATTAGGCTTAGCAGTGTGAGGGGACTTAGCCTGGTGCTTGTACAGTTAGCATGTTGATCAACATTATTCGATTCTGTGTATAAACGCTGATATGAATGGTCTAGTGCTGCTAGCCTTGTCTGTTGACCGTTCAAGGTTAGCTTCGTCCATGTTGGTTCAATTGTGAAGTAATCATTTTGGTAGTCATAGACTCATAATGACCTTGGCTCCATTTCACTTTATTGTTTTACAATGCAAGTAAAAGCTCAAATGTTGGCAATTCGCTCTCTCAGGAAATATGAACTGAACTAATCAGCCATATATATATTTCAACTAAGAAGCCAGAATCTGCAGCAAATGAGTTGCTGCAAGCCACATACATCACTGAATGTTAAAAAGGAACAAACAACTGAAACAGATCGTATTAAGCACAAACTAATTCGGTGTGATTTCCCTAATTACAATGGGAGTCGGAACTACAGATAGCATAATTTATGACTCGAACTCGAGAAATTGACTCTCTCACTTGCTCCATAGCAGCAATGACACACTATACATACCCATCCTGGATACTCTATAAGAATTCTGCAAGAACAATATCTCGTGGAAGAAAAGGGACTAATGGTAAGGTTTCCGATAGCAGGAAAGCAACGACCTAATGTGTGTAGCAATAGAACTTCCATCTTGCTCCCATTAAATCCATCAAGTGTCATCTTCCTGATGTTACCAAACATGAAATTTCACCCTAGTTGAAATCTTCAAAATTTCCTTCCTATTATACTGCCATTCAGGTGATTCCTCAGCCCTGTCAAGAGAAAAAGTCCGCAGCTGCCGAATGAAAAATAATGGCAAAAGACAGTCAGGTCATTGATTCTATTCAAGGTGAAGCAATAGATAGCGTCAAACGCACATGAAAAATGTTTTAACTTGACTAGTTTTAGAGCCTCTCCAGCTCGCCGAGGCAAGATTCATATTTGACAGGTTATTGCAGGAGATGCTTATTATTTCATATAAGCACCAGAGTGCAGTTTGAGCACTGAATAAAATACTAAGCCAAGAACACGGCCGTGCTTTGTTATATCAATAAAATCTTGCTCTTGCAAATTCAAGAGTGATGTATAAAGTACAAACAATGCAAAAAGCTTGATAGTACAAAACGAGAAGTTCTGATGTCGAAAATTCTCCTTCAGTGTAAAGCTCTGCAACACTGGAGCGGCTTGCAACATCTCAATACATATGGCCACATCCAGTGCATACAACTCTAACGTCATCTGCTTAAGTTTAGGAAACCTCGGAAATTTGGAGAAGTTGAAACCCTGATCATTACCCTAAGGAGTAAAAGCAAGAGGAAAGAGACAATAAACATAGGTGAATGATTAGAATCTATGCCGAGTCCACATAAAATGCGAAGGTTGTGTGTTACAGTTTTAGTAGCTGTCAACGTAGAAAGCATAGATCAAGTGATGTAGATACCAAATAAAAGTCCATACACCATGCATGTATGAACGAAGTTGTTGGGAATAGACAAACGCGATCCCCAAGATTGTACAAGTAACGTTAGAAAAATAACAGAACAAATAGTAGAAAATAAATTGGCACCACGACACAGTAATTTACGTGGTTCACCCTGCTCCTTGGGCTATTTCACAGGTAACCGACAAATATTTTCACTATACAGATAAACTTGTGTTACAAGAGAACATATCCATCTACTCACTAATTTCGTGACACTCGCAACCCACACTTATCCAAAAATAATACTATAATATTTAAGACAATCTCTTAATATTATTATAATAGAATATTCTTTTAATGAAAAGATACTCAAATACAAACTCGTGTTTGTTCCTAAACTCTCCAACCCTTTTTGATGGCTCTTGGCTCTCTCTCCGCATTTTTTCTTCAATGAAGTTGCAAACTATTTATAATGCTGCATGAGTCATGTGAACTCAATTTGCCGAGTCTCCTAATGCTGCTCCGTCCTCGTGCTTGATTTCCATCGCAGTCAAAAAAATCCACTGTCTTTGCTTCCATGTAAAACAATGAGTCAACAAGGGGACCTAAGCATTAACTCCATCAATTTGAACACACACAAATGTAGGACGTATAGGTTCTTCTTTTCGTTTCTATTCTTTCATCAATAACCCCATCATTGATTTCATAAATCAATAATATATCAACAGAAGTAAACATTACCGCGGATGCCAAGTGTTTAAAATCGAAGGCAAAGGAAGAAAACCAAGCAACAAGAACGAAAAGAACTAGTAGAATGTTCTTACTAGCCCAATATATCCGTGGAGGCATATCCAGCACAAGAGTCTCAAGGAGAGAGGCAAAATCGGAAAGCAGGCTAACATTTTTTACACCGAAGTCAGAGCAATGACCGCAAACAGATAACTGAACAGCAGGAGGAACTTCCTTGAACTTAACACGTATATTTTCGCCTGAAGGATGTGAAGGTGACTGGTGAAGTTCTCGCAAATGCTTCACATCCTTCTGTGAATCTCATCATTTATAGGCCCCCTTGAGTAGCTATATTCCTTCTCATAGAAGTTGAAGCGATCAAAAGTCATCTCACCAGTAACGAGCGTCCACATATATCTCCATCTACGAGACAAGACGCTCGTCCTTGCAGCTTCTCTATGATTCATACAGGATAGAATCAGAGCAAGGATATCATCTGGTAACCCACTTAACCGATCCTCCGAAATGAAGTTGATCCCATTATACATAGTTCTGCTCAGAAAGAAAGAAAAGTGTCGGCTTGAATAATGAATTGATGCATATCAAATTTCAACTCCCGGTCCAAGACTAAATAGGTAAAACAATAACTAAACTAGTGTCTCGATCAGTTAATGAAAAGACGATGCGATGTACAAGCTAATATCACGTAACTTAGATAATCATTGACGTTTTACTATACATTTATGAAAAACATCGTTCGATAATCCTATGATTTTGATCAAACTTTGCTTCCACACGCAGACAAGATGAAAGCAACTAAAAAAAAGAAGGGAGAAGACTTCAAAAGAGCACCTTCGCTTGGGTGATGACTCACGAATTGGTGTCACCATGGTGAGATTTTTTTCAGTTTTGATTGTTTATCATTGAAAAACAATGGATGAATATTAAGTACTCCTGCAAGATATAAAGAAGACAGGATACTTGAATTAGATTGTCATATAGAGTTACCAAAACTTTAGATATTTCCAGGATATGTTCTAATTTAATTCACTGAATCATATCAAACTACTAAAACAGTTATATTCTATTTTGAATCCCTTGACCACTGAAATTATTTGGAGTTGGTGCTGCAGACAGCAAACAAGTATCTGTTGTCATCACTTTTGAATCACAGATGGGACTTTTAAAAATAAATTTTGAAATTTTTGATTTTTAAATCTTTTCTTTTAAAAAAGTTAGTTGGATGCTTGTGACATCAACACTAATCCTATTACCCGATTTGAGCTACTTTATCAAAACTCTCCTGTGGCTTATAAAATTCCTTCTGAAAAATATTTTTATCATAATCTATCTGGGTTCACAAAAATAATTTGCTGTACTTAGATGGCCCGAAGGTAAAACGAAAGTCTATTATCTTTGTAGATAATGAAAATATCAGATTTCGATCATGATATCTGATGGTACAAGCGGGACAATTTGGTCATCATTCTCAAGTTAAGTTTTCAGTCATGTTATAGAATAACTTATTTTATCGTTTATATAAGGTAAAAGGGAATATATGTCTTGACACAAAATATCTAAGAATAAAATAATGACTCATATTAAAACAATTGAGATGAAGGATTTTGATTAAATTATCCTATTTTAATTTTGATCATTGTTCTTTTTTTCTTTATATAATGATTTTTTCAGATTATAGATCATAATCGACACTCTTACGTCTTCACTCTTCACGGTTCCTAGAGTTTCTTCTTGTCCCGAAATTCAGATCAAGCCCTCTGATCAAAAACTGATTCATAGACCTTTTTCTCCCTCTTTACCGTGGCTTGTTTATGCCTCTGGATATGCAACTTCTTCGCTGTGCATTATTACATTGCAGGGTCACTGGAGGTTGATTGAAGGTCCTGAGCACAAGCAAAACTTTATATTTGGCGATGAGCTATCCCGCAATAAAAGTATTCTGCAGTTTAGCTTGAGCACCCAAAGCGTTACGAAGCCAGAGCAATACAGCTACCAATAGGAAATACGAGCAACACATAAGCAAGTCAAGACAATCCCTTACATGAAGCACAAACAATGCAAAATCCCAGTTGCACTAATTTTTAGGAGCATCATAGAGTGGCTAGCAAAGATCTCACACATTAAGCACTACTATAAGGAAAGTTAGGCTACATTAATCCAGGAAAGAAACGAATAAGCTTTAATAATGAGTTGATGAAGGTGATTGCAACCAGGTGAGAACCGCTGAACCGGGCAAATCAACATAGTGGCATAAGCCTTGTTCCAGCCACCCTACTGCCATTCATATCCGCATCCTCCAGGCGGTTTTCGCTCAGACACCGATCCAGGATGCTGCCGCTCAAGTTCCATCTGGTTTCCAATTCCCACGACTGGGTTATCAACATCATCATCTTTTTCTGTGCTGGAATCAATGCGCCGATGCTTGGTGATGGTGATCATGACGGTGATGCTCATGGTCATGCCTCTTCCTCTTCCCTTGCTTTCCAGACACTTCACCATTGCCATCCAAAGCTTTCTCCGAGGATCTGCTTCTCCGGCACCGCTTGTCTCCTTCAGAATCTGATGACACTGACTCAATGTCATGGGAATGCTTCCTGTGTTTGCTATGTCTCCTGTGGTGACTTCTACGAGGCCCGCTCTCATCAGAGGAGTCGGAACTCCTGGACCTGGATCTTCGATGATGCCTATAATGCTTAGCATGATTCCTCTTATGGATCACTGCCTCATCCTCATCGCTTGAGTAGTCTGACAAATCGTACTCCTGTCTTCTGTGCTCCTTGTGATGCTTCTTGTGCGTTCTCCTGTCACGAGCATCTCTCTCCTCATCACTGGAGGATTCAGAAGAAGTGTGTGATCGGCGCCTAGGTCTCTTGTGGACCAGCTTCTTACTCCCCCTTTCTCCATCAGAGCTACTATAAGATTCATCACTGCTATCCTCAGAGTCCAAGGAACGTCGTCTAGGCTTAGACTTGTGCTTCCTCTCCTTCCACCCTTTGCTTGAATCTGAGTGAGAGTGCCTGCGATGTTTCTTGTGGGATCTCTTGCGAGACCTTTTGCCTCCCTCATGGCTGTCACTCTCACTCTCACTCTCACTGTCTGATTCCGAGGATGATCTTTTCTTATGCCTTCTTTTCGCCTTAGCCTTCCTCTTCTGGGCCTCAGCTTCAGCTTGTGCTTTTGCAGCAGCTTCTAACTTCTGCTCCCATTTCAACGGGGCTTCTTTCTTCTCTAAGATTTTCTTCTTTTTCTCCTCGACCAACTGGAGGAACTTCTTGCAGGAGTCCATTCACACACAAGAACAAGCACAAAACCTGCATGTTGGTATGAAGATGACAAAAAGTGCATCTCACAAAAGAGAAAAAACGAGGTTAGCTCTTCCGTCTCATATTCTAGAATCTAGATACAACACAAAACATTTAAAAAGGAGCAAGAGCAATGGCGAACAGCCAACCAGAGCCACTCATGAAATGAATTAACACAATAGAGCACCCGAAACAGTGAAGAATGCTAAAGCAGCCAATAATTTCCACGGACACCACGGACAGTTCAGAGTCACCAACTATCCACCTAAAATATATGTGACTCTCTGGATACAAAAATACAACGGGTCTTCCATGACAAGCAACCAAATTGGTCTTGTTACCAGGTATGAACTAACATTGCTTTCAGTTGCCAAATTTCATACCACCTTTTCCCACTCAAGTTCAACTTCAATTTCCTACTCCCTCTGTCCAAATTCAATTGTAACACTTTCCTTTCCTTATTGGGCTGTACCAATATATATGCAACACTTATATTCTTTCCTTATTTGATAATCAAATTATATTCATATAATCAAACTACCCTACTACCTTCTTCATCCTCTTCTCTCATTCTCTCTCCTCCTACTTATACCCCACTACCACATAAACATTCAACAAATTCAAAACACATAAAACTACGTGTCAGGTCAAATGGTTGCAAAAAAATTGGGACGGAGGGAGTATTCATCAAATTCCATAAATATTCAAAACATAAAACTGCGTGCCAGGTCAAATGATTGCAAACAAATTGAGACAGAGGGAGTATTATTTTGTATAGAAAGAGCAGCTAAAACAAGATTTCAAAATTCCACTCCTATTCATATCTTAACATTAAGTAGACCTGAAAAATGAAGACAGGGTCATTGTTAGTTCTTATCACAAGTATCAATTTCTAAAATTAGCAGTCCGACATGTAGAATGCATAACACATCATGATTATTACTAAACCAGAAGCCAAACAGAAAAATCTTTAGAGCACTGAACATAAGCAGGGAAAATAAAATTCACAAACGATGAAGGGGGAAATAATTGTGACTAACTAGAGATTTTAATACTGTCAACATGGAGCAACCCGACACAAACTCTAAAAAAAGGGATAGATGAATGAGAATACAACCAACAAAGAAACTTTGCTTGAATAATTGGGCCTAAGCATACAATCAATCAAGAAACTTGCTTTTAGTAAATAGATGCAAGCATAGAACCAACCAAGAAGCTTGTTTAAAGTAATTGAATATAACAACATGAGCACGCAACCAATCAAGAAAGTTTCTTTTAGTAATTATACAATTGCATTCAACCATACAACCAACCAAGAAGCTTGTTTATAGTAATTGAATATAACAACATGAGCATGCAACCAATCAAGAAAGTCAATATAACAACATGAGCAAGCAACCAATCAAGAAACTTTCTTTTAGTAATTATACATAAGCATACAACCAAAGAAGAAGGGCCTGTTTGGCTAGGATTAAAGTTGATCGAAATCAACTCTAAGTCATTTTATAATACTTAATGTTGGGGAGGAGTTTGACACTCAAAAAACTACAACTTTAAGCAGTTTTTCAACTTGAAGCCATAAGCCATTTGAAAATGTTTTCCTAAATCAAAACTGATTTTGACCATACCCAAAAGAAATATCTGATTTTAACCAAACAAAATAACTTCTCAAGTTGTTATTCGATCAAACACCAAACTACTTACTATAAAATTACAATTAACTACGAGTTATTATAAGTACTTTCTATCAAGCCCAAAAATTTGCTCTTCATAACCAAGAAAGTTGTTTGGTTGTCAGAACATAAATCTTAGGATCCTCTTCAACGGAAAATCTCACTTAGAAATCAATACAGGCACAAATGAACACAGATGAAGCTGCAACCGAGAAACACTACGACCAAGAAAGCCACAGACCCGCAAGACAGCTACGAAAATCGATGCTGTTTCCTTACCTTATACAAGTGAAAGAAACCAAACCACAGAGCACAAAGCAAAAGCCCCAATCTGCAAAACAAATCCAACAAAAACACTCAAGTCATCATCACCAGTCATCACAAATCACAAACTTTCCCACCAAATCATCAAACCCACAAATCACATCCCCATGATCGATAAACAAAACAAAGAACAATCCCCAAAAAAACCCTAACCCTAGATCCCAATCAATACCGATCCAGCACCACCACCTCAAATCACTACCCCAAACCGCCAATTCAACCAGAAGGGTCCACAGTTACAAAACCAATCACACCCAATTTACAAGAATCCGAACCCAAATCAGATCAAGAACAATATATCTCCACCGACACCCTAGATCGAGCCCGACAACAAAACCCAACTGAAAAGGAGAAGAATCAAAGCACAGCTCGAATAATTAAAAGGCGAATTCGCATACCTGTGGAGAAAGACGCGAACTTTGATTCGATCGGCGGCGGCGGCGGAGATGATCGAAGGTGAAGAAGAGGGGAAAGTTGAAGAGAGAAACGTGTTTGTTTATAGGAGAAATTCCAGAAAAACCTTGTGATTTTGGGGGTTTGAGTTTTGCGTGTTGGCTATGCGGAGTGGTCCAACGCGGCATTTTGGGTTCCACTTTGGTGATAGGAAACGGAGGCCTTATATTGGGAAGACGTGTGTTGACCGTAGTTACTGTTCTATTCACCTTTAGGACATACAATGTTCTCATTATTGACATAAACCTCATCTTACCATACAATGATTAAAATGTTATTTTTCTTGAGTTATCTTGTACTCCATTAATCATAATAAAAAATATATGATATATTTTCATATAAACTGTAAAATTAATAATCATCTTCATCAGAATTATGAAAACCATAACAGACTACACCCTTTTTATAAAATGATGGTTGTAGGTATTCCTCGACAGACTACACACTATTGATTTATCATGATACAGATCGTTTGAGAGTAAATTCATAATACATTGAGTATACCCACACTCACATTATCTTTGTTTTCTATTGCTTGTAAAATTTGATTTTTTCCTTGAGTAAATTAATTTATCTCCATCAAACGGTGCACCTTATACTTCCCATAGTCTGAATGATTCTGATATATATCGCATTAGTCAATGATAGCACCCAGAAAATGCTCAAGATTCAAAGTTTCCACAACATCGAAATAGAATATCACTTAACAGTTTTCACTTAAGCTTAAAATTGACAGATCAAAATATAGTGTTTTCCTCGATCTTGGATGGATGATTGCTTTCTGAAATTGATTTGGATCACGATCCTTTAATATGATACAGAAATCAAATTTCAATGTTCATGATTGTCGGCGTTCGTTCAGGGTCATCATGCGGCTTTGTTTGAGATCGCCAAAAATCTTGTTCCTCATCTTTATTCTTCAACTTTTCATATGGCTCTATCGTAGAGTATTGTGTTTCATATTGGTAAGAAATACATCGTCACATATCATGGCCTATGCTTCAACACGATTTTCATTCCCTACTTTCTGTATCATGCTTGTAGTTCATTCTGATATGTACCCATCTTGCCTTTGTTTATCTAACATGAGTAAAACCTCAACTCATCAAGAAAACGGTACAATTGCACAACGGCACATCATACATATATATTGCAAGTGAATCTCTGATGCTTTGTTATGCAGTTCACGATACATCACAGGTCGTCTCGATCTCTGGTAGATGCATATCGAGATCAATTGATGCGCGTTTGCGTGGCAGTGTTTTGAGTCCGACAGCTTGGATGATCAGCTATTCAGCTTATAGGTCTAAAATAGTTATTTCAGCAGCATGCTTGTTTGTTGCCATCCATATAGGTTACCCTTGCAACCAAAGAGAAAAATCATGCAGCCATAAACTGAGGATGAAGCGAATAAAGACAATGACTTGACAATGCGAAAATTCCTTCAGGAATACAAAAAACCGCATATATGAAATCGGGCGGCGGAAGTGCCATATGTAGATGCAACAGAAAATTGAATCTACACCAGCTTTGGATCTTGCATGCAAGATAGTTCTGTAGTTCTAACAACATAGTCAATAATCAAGTTACAGAACTAACAACATAAATAATACAAAAACAAGAACCATACAACAGGAATAATACAGAACAAGATTACACCAGGAATAAGGAGCTGCATTGTAATATATGGAGTACTCACTTATTAGACTTGAGCAGTTCCTTACTTAAATTTAAATAAGTACATAAATAAAATGATCCAAGATATAATTTCTCAAACCTGTGATAAGTTGCCCAAAATTTAATTGTCATATTCTGGATTCTGGAATCCGATCGAAGCACGTACCTGGTCGTTGGAGTCTTATAACTGGATAAAAACCTTAAGCATGAGACAACATACTAAGAAAGTGATAATATACGTCCAACCGGAGAAAAAGAGAAACAGAAGTTGAATATTTTAGCATATAAGAGATGAATATAAGGATAGGGGAATGATGGAGAGAAAGGGAGCTCCCTTCAGTCCAAGACGCGACAACGAAAGCTGACACAGCTCCCGCCTCATTGGATCAGGAACCCCATGCATGCATATCGAAGACCATTGCAAGGAGCTCTTGTTCCAATGAGAATCAGCAGCTATGTCTCAGCCCTTTCCGCTCTTTGCCTCGGACTGGACTGAAGAGAGCTCCTTTCACCTCCACTTACATTACCATTACCAGTTTCACCTCTTCTCCTTCTCGCACCATGCATATGCATTATGATCACTACAGCTATACTTGCTTTCTTATATATGGCGTTTTCGTACGAGGAAGAATTGATGGATGAATATATGAGCGAAAGGCAAAATGATTTGTTTATATAAATATAGGAGGAGGAAATAGTGCCGACATTGAAATCTTTGCGCGCGCAGGGAAGAGGATTTTGTCTAGCTGGCATAGCTACGTGGGATTCATCCTTCATCATCATTCCTGTTTTGAATATGCTCTCTTTCTTTTATGCTAATCAAACTACTTCTCCGAATGATGATGTTTGGTCTCCTATTATTAGGAGACATTCGACACGACGGTCTTGTTACACAGGATATCAAAAGGTGCAAGGCCGAGGCAGCTAGTTCTGGATGTGTATGTTTCAACTTTCAAGTATCTACACGAAATCTGAAGAAATCTAGAGCTCTTAGGCTACAACCGGTAGTTTCATGCTGCGGATTGTAACACTAACTTTGAAATAATAGCGTTTTTTTTTTTTTTTTTCGTTGAACTTGAGCTTTTGATACAATGAGTTCGTAGAGTCCATAGTACTTCTAGTTAATTGTGATCTCTTTGGTTCGATTAATAGGCCGAGTTATAACTAGTTCTATCATGACATTATCTCAGCGCGACACAATGTTTTCCTGCAGTTACGTTCTACAGTTTCTTCTCAATAACAGGAAATAGAACGGGGTCAGGACTGAGGAGGGTAATGTTGCCAGAGCAACAATATTAGCCAGGATTCTTTTGATAGTAAGTATCAAATAGTAGTACAATATTTTTCTAATGCAACAACAGGAGGATAGATAGATCAACCTATGTAACAGCAGGTGAAGTCTAGTGTTCTAAAGATATTTGAAATGACTTGGAATCTAGGCAGTACAATCTACTCAGAGTTGTCATCGCTTGTCTCTCAATCCAGGTTCCAAACGAACCTGTACGGATCAAGAACCAAACCATGATCCAACTAGACAGTCCCAACTATAATTGATATCATGATCTTATGGAAAGTCGTTTCATTTGTATTCAAATGTCGAACTCTTGATTTTATATTTAAAGAAAGAATGATTTATCACTGAATCAATTTTATTTGACGGAATTGGATCCTTTAAATATGATTAAAAAAAATAAACGTCTTTGTTGTTTTGGCTTTCATCCGTTGGATAAACCAACTTGTAATGCAATTCTATTCATTATTGATGCGATCCAACAAATGAGAATCAAAACAATATCATACTTATACAACAAAGGATCCGACTCCAACCATAGAATCCATGTGCATCAATGACGGTGACCAGATAATATGCACATAGTCTTGGTAAGTGTTGTCATCTCAAAGCAAGGCTTGCCATGTACCATCTGTATATAACCTCCAGTAAAATGAAGTTAAAGTGCAGTGTAGGTGCCCCCACTCGATATTTTTAAGTCACATCAGTTCTTCGCTTCGTTCCATCTTTCTGAAGTTGCATCAATGTCGAGCCAGGTTTATATTCCATTGTAGCAGCTTTATTGGGTTGAACCAAACTGAAAAAGAGAAAGGTAAGTGTTGAATCAGATGGTGATGGAGAGAGTCATCTGATTCTCTCCTTCTTGTACGGATTGGAGCTTGACCATCTTATCGTAAGTAATTTGTATGCTACAGTAGTAGTTATATTATCCTGTATGATTATCGGCATTCCCTTTAGTTGTAAGTAAACAGGGAGGAAGCTGATGATCTAAACAAGAAATTTCAATTGACAAACACCATCGTGACGTGAACAAGTAAATTACTCATTTTTGTATATAAATCCGAAGTTTCGTATGATTTGTCGATATAATCGTTTATTTCCATCAGCCAGAGGGAGAGAATCAAAGGGGAAAATATAGCACACGTCATCAAAGAGGAAAGTATAGAACACCTCTTCGCATCAATTGCGTTCGAGAAAATCACTGAATTTGGTGTTGATTTCGAGCTAAGATTAGTCCCAAAGGGCTCAATGCCTTGTTATCTCAACAGAGCTCTTAAGCAGACCAGAGGTTGGATCATCTTCAACAAGCAGAGTAGGTCGACTTTTGCATCATCAATGAATGGAGGGCCGTGTCTCGTCATTCTTCGCGGCATCCAACCAAGGCAATTCTTCATGGCATCCAACCTCGTTGCCTTGCCGTTGCTTGAGCTGTTGGGCATCAGGCGAACTCAAAGTGCGATACGATAATCTGGACTTTTCTCAGGATGAACTCCGAGCAAAGTCAAATTGTTAATCCAAAATGAAGACGAGTTACTGATTGGGACCAAAGTACTCTTGAATCCAATCCAACACAAGTCGGGATATTACGCCGTTCCCATGATGATGCTCAAATTACAAATCTTAATAGATGTAATGATTTCTTATGTCAGTTTATCGTTTGAAGTGCTTTGCATTCTATTCCATCGACTAGTATATTTTCCTGGAGTGCATCCTGAAGATAACAACAAATTCTGAGGCTACACAAACTTGTTCATGTTACAATGATACCAAGAGCACCTCCAAATGAAGTACACATAATCCAGCAGCAAACCTGGATCATAACCATCTAAGTACTACTCCAGCGAATGAGAGGAGTCAGTCCCTAGCATTATAATGCTATCAAAGATGCCGCACCTGTGAGTACACTAACTTAGATGGAGCAACGCCCTTTACAGCATTTTTGAAGCTCATATGGCCGGGCATGCTAAGTTCTGTAGAGTTAGCTTTCAGCCACCACGAAAGAGAAATATTTCTTACCACAACCACGAAGCTAAATAAGAACATTATAAGCATCAGTACATAAGCATGCAAACATTTGATAGATACTATCAACAGAACTTCAATGTACAGCAATCTATATGCTTGCAAGCTGATAAGCTACTCTGCATTACCAACAATGGGCCACTTTAGGAGTCAAATGAAGCACAGGAAGGAACACGGCAGCTCTTGGCCTCACAAGCACTGTAATGCAGAATTTCAGGATTAAAACTCAAATGGTACATGTCGAAGGAAATATCCCAAATGAGCAGAAGAACAAGTAGTAATTGATGGTAAGACAACCAATAAACCTGCTTAAATAGTCTCAAGATCCATGGAACTTAGGATTCCCCGGCATAGTTAACAAAATTTGATAAAAATACTGGCAAGATTTCTTTGATCAAAACAACTTCTCTGTTACAGAGAATCAAGCTCAAATAGGCTCGACTTTAACAGTTAGCATAACAACTCTGATGCTACTTACTCTTAACAGTGACACCGAATTCGCCAGCAATGATGACAGTAGTTGCCATACCAATGAACATCCCATGCTCCACAACACTAGGCAAGCGCAAAATCGCATTACTTGCATCATTCAGATCACCAATATCACTCTTGAAGTACAAATCAACAATGAAATTCCCATTATCAGTAACATAGGGCTCACCATTTTCGGTCCTCAGCTTCGCGACACACCCCGCATCCTTGAACAATTTGCCAAGCTTCTCGGCCGTGAATTTCCAACAAAAACAAATCACCTCAACGGGCACAGCCAAACCACTACCACCCAAATGATCAACCAGCTTCGACTCATCGACAATCACGACAAACTTCTTACAACAACCCTCAATCATCTTCTCCCTCAACAAAGACCCTCCCCTCCCTTTCACCAAATTCATATCAGGATCAACCTCATCCGCCCCATCAATCGCCAAATCTAACTCCGGATATGAATCCAAATCCGCTAACGGGATCCCAAGCGCAAACGCCTGTTCATGAGTCTTCTTCGAAGTGGGTATCCCGATTATGTTCTTGAGCTTCCCTTGGCGCAACAGCTCGCCAATCCTATTCACAGCATGCTTGGCCGTCGACCCAGTCCCTAACCCTATCACCATGTTCGATTCCACATACTCCACGGCCTTATACGCCGCTATCTTCTTCAACTCATCTTGTGTCAGAACCACAGGAGACATAGAAGAATTAGAACCCATCAAAGCACTCTTCTCAATCTCAAACTCAAACCCAAACCCCTTTTTGTTATTCTCAGCTATGATGAAATGCTCTGTGCAAGGAACTGCCATGCTCATATAACTGCTAAAGCACAAAAAATGTGAAGCGAAAACGTATGGCTCAAATGAAACTCCCAAAAGGGCATCTAATCCCTTGAAAACAGGACCGAATTGATTCTTACCCAAATAATCAGATTTAAAACCCAGAAAAATAACACCCCCAAAATCAAATTCAATAAATTCCCAATGTCCCAAACAGGTTAAATCTAATACAGTACGAGCAATTGGGGGAAGAGGAGTCAATTTGGGGATAAAAATCACAGCTTTGAAACGATATCCATCTGGGTATTTATGTTGTGTGTGTTATGTGGTGGTGGCGAAATGGGACAAGGATTGATTTTGGAAACAAGGGTTTTCTGCGGGGATGAGGAGAGGAATTTGAGAATGAGTTGGGGATTGGGGATTTGCGGGGATTCTGTTTGAAGGGTCAGGAGTTTTTGTTGCTAGGGTTTTGTGAGGTGACGACAAATAGGGGAAAATATGGTCATGTTTTGGCGGGGCAGATTATACACTATGAGAAGTGTATATTCGTACGTAATGGGTATAGATTGGGTGGACCATAAATGAATGGGTTTGATTCCCTGGGGAAAAAACGTAGTATTTTTTCATATATATAAATATTTTTTTCTTATTAAATTATGTCTAATCATCTCATAATATATATTAATTTAAAATATATAATTTATATAATCAATGATATTTCACGATAAATTTACATCGTGGTTGTACGCGTGTCAAATTTTACATCGATACACGCGTCAAATCAATCCGTTACATCCTTTGTGGGACGAAGAGAGTATCACAACATCCTGAAAACAGACTAACTAAGAAATAAAGCTTTTCTAATACTCTTTTCTATGAAAAATGCAACATTTGTCACGTAAATAATAAAATAGATCGTGTTATAAATATTCGCGAGATGAGAAAATAATTTTTTTAAAAAAAAATTATCGTAAAACATTAAAGATAGTTTTAACGGCATACTATAACCCTAAGTCAAAATAAAATTCATATCACATTATTTTGTTACTTAATAATAACAAATCAAAATACGTGATGAATAATGTATTACTGTTCAATATTGTATTTTTCATGAAACGAAAGGACTATATTGTTTAATAGAAATCAAGCTCGTCATTGCTTGACCAATTATTGATCTACTCCATCCATCCCATAACTGTATAATAGTTTGATTTTTATATATGTCGATGCAAACTTTGATTTATGTTACAGCACGATTAAACATAATTTTTCATAAAATTATTGTGAAATACTTATGATAATTTAATTTTTATATGATCTTGATGAGTAACGTAATTTTCTTATTTCGTTAAGACAAATAACAAAATTCCTCAAGATACGTGTTGAATAATACATAAAATAAAATGTTACAATAATTATAAGATTGAGAAAATAATTTTCATGAATTAAAATAGCAACAATATAAACTCAAATTGAGGAAACATCTTTTAATCATGGGAAAGAGAATGTGTGACATGACATAGATATGTCTAGTAAAAAATAAACAGTTGATATTAAACGACTATAATAAATTGTTAAGATTTAAAAAAATATTCTAATCTCAATCTTTGATTTTTATTATTTTAATCTTAACTTTTCATTCATTAAACACATGTATATTATGACACAATCTCTGAGCCCTTAAATCATATTAATAGATACCAAATATTTCATACGTCCCATTCAAATTACAACATTTTTTTTGGACGGTTCCATTCAAATTGTAACATTTTCTTAATTACTAACTTTTTTTCATACACAAATACTAAACTATCTACATTTTATATCATATCAATCTATCCATCATCATTTTTTTTCTTATTCTTTTATTCCACACGCTCATAAGGACAAAGTTATTATTACTTATTAATTCACTATATACGTAAATTATCATATCAAATAAAATCGTTATAATTTGAACGAGACGAAATGAATATGGTTCAACTAGAGAAGCCGTAAAGGTAAAAAGCACAAAAATAAATCGCAAGATATGAAATCATACAACTGACACTCCGTAGTTTGCAACAAAACTTTCGCGGGAATCACCAATCCCAATCCGCAAGCCAAACCCATCCGGCCTCTTCCCCTCGTCGCCGCCGACTACGAGTCCTCAATCCTCTCACAGCGAGCAATCAATCGATCTGAATCCTCTCCAATTAGATCTCTCGATCTGTCAATCACTGACACGGGGGCATGGGAAGGAACGAATTCCTGACCCCGAAAGCGATCGCGAATCGCACCAAGGCGAAAGGCCTCCAGAAACTCCGATGGTACTGTCAGATGTGCCAAAAGCAATGCCGAGACGAGAACGGATTCAAGTGCCACTACATGAGCGAATCACACCGGCGTCAGATGCAAGTCTTGGGCCAAAACCCTAACCGCATCGTAGACGGTTACTAGGAGGAGTTCGAGTCGGCGTTCCTCGAGCACGTGAAACGGAGCCACAGGTTCAGCAGGGTTGCGGCGACGGTGGTGTATAACGAGTATATTGCTGATCGGCATCACGTCCATATGAATTCGACGCAGTGGGCGACGCTGACGGAGTTTGAGGGCTAGGGTATCGTTGATGAGGAGAAGCAGGAGAGGGAGATCAGGAGACAGATCGGGGGGGCCGAGCAGTTGATGCCTGAGGGACGAGAGAGTTTGTCAGAAAGGGACGGAGGAGAAGCGGCGAGTGGATTGCTCAGGACTGAGAATGGGGGGAAAGTTGTGTTTGCATTGGGCGGGGGAGGCGGGGCGAAAGGAGAAGGGTTGGAGGGAGAAGGATCGAAGGTTAGGAAAGTGTTTGAGGACAGTGAAGGTGGGAGGAACGAGAAGAAGGGTGCGAAGAAGTTTATCGATGGGAAGTCGGTGTTGGATGGTTTGATGAAGGAGGAGGAGAGGGTGAAGGAAGTGGGTAACAGGAAGGACTACTGGTTGTGTGAAGGGATAACCGTAAAGGTGATGAGCAAGGCGCTGGCCGATAAGGGTTACTACAAGAAGAAAGGGGTTGTGAGGAATGTGATAGACGGGTATGTCAGGGAGATCGAGATGATTGATACCAAGCATGTGTTGAGGGTCGATCAGGAGGAGCTCGAGACCGTGATTCCTCATATTGGTGGGATTGTTAGGATTGTTAATGGGGCTTATCGGGGATCGAATGCGAGGCTGCTGGCAGTCGACACAGAAAAGTATTGTGCTAAGGTGGAGATTGAGAAGGGGTTATATGATGGGAGAGTGCTTCCTGCTGCTGAATATGAAGACATTTGCAAGATCGGGGGATAAACCATATTTGATATGTTCTGTATACCCGATTTGAATGGCAAGAGACAGGTTTGAACTTTCAGGCTGAATGTAACTTATTCCATGCAATTGTCTTTCTTTTATGCTACTGCTACCAATAGATCTTATCATTTGAAGTTCAATTATCATTTAACGAGAACACGGTTTGCTTTGGATATTGAAGGGTTCCTGCTGGTTAGGATTTTGAAGAACATTTCTACGTCGCTTTGTTTGTTTAATGAGATTGGCCTTTGTATGGTTGTGCTTGGTTTGATGTTACATGATGACTATTGTATCCCAAAGGTAGTGTAATCCTTCCGTCAAGTAAACCAAAATCGAGTCGTATATGTTGGGTGGAGTGATTTCCTTGTGAATGCACCAAGATCGAGTATTATATGACAAATAATTAGTATATGTAACGTATGCTAACAAAAATAATCCTCTCTCACCCAACACCCTATTGTATTTTTCAGAACTTTATCTCAAATTAACATTTGAGTCTCTATATACCATACCCAAAAAAAACATTTGAGTCTATATTTGTTTCAAGAACCTTAATTCTCAAGAAAAATATTGACCACTCATGGGTACAACTTGTAACACCAAAATCCAACAAATGGGAAATCCATATTTTCATGGGAGTGGCTGAATCCAAAGAAAGAAAAAACTAATTTCATAACAATTATACTTTAGAAAGAATAACATTCTTACTCAAAATGATGAAATTAGCCTCATTTTCATTTCATTTCTCTTGCAACATAGCAAACCTGGTCAACGAATAGGAGCGTGGCAGGGAAGTGCCAACGCTAGTGGACCGTTAGAATCTCCCAATCCCTTTCAATTTTGGATTAGATTTGCTCGTAATCTGACTCGTGGATCAATTCAAAGCTTCCCCCTTTCCCTTTCACTCATCAAACAACAACAACAGATCTTCTAATCTCTTGCTTGCTTGCTTGATGATGCCACAAACCAAGCAAACTTCATGCCCAAATAAACAGTTACCTTTCGGTTGAGGAAGAAGAGAACAAAGTCATCGATTTCTTCCATTTTGATTCATCAAAACCCCTTTTTTGCAAGTTTTTAACAAACCAATGTCAACAAGTCTTTCTATTACGATGGGATTGTGTTGTTTTGGGTTCATATGTTGAATTGAAGCATTTGGGTTACCGTTTTGGCTTCTGGGTTTGTCTCTTTTCTCGTTTTGGTGCGTACCCATTTGCCTTGTTTCATGTTTCTTTTCGAAAAGATTGTTTTTGGATGATTTTGTGGTACGGGTTGTAATGGTTTCATTGAATGTTTGATGTTGGTGAGCGATGATCACTTTTGTCATATTCTTGAAAGGTGTTGTGGTTTCGATTCTTGTAGTTTGTCTTTGCTCTAAACTTGATTCTTTGGGTATGTTGTGATGAAGGGTTTCACAGTTTCTTCATATAGCTCTTCCTTTTAGTTCTGTTTTCTCTCATGGTTCGTTTGCATATCGTTTCACAGCTATTCATTTTGGTTCCTTCACCTATTGCTAGTAGGTTTTGTTCCTCTAGTAGTAAATGTAAAAGGTGAAGCAATTAAGTGTTTTCTTTGACATATATCTTTGGTTTCTTTGGAACATAAGTTTGGAATAGCTGTCGAAATGAACGAGATCAAGATCGCAGAGTCCTCCATGTTATTTGTTGGAGCTGTTTGATTGAATCTATTACTATTTGAGTGGTAGATTTCACCGTTAACTCAGGCGACCTTAGCAAGAGTTCTCATATTGCAGGAGTGTCCTTCAAGGGTTGTTCTCATATCTCCTGGATTCGTTTGTTGTTGGTAGTGGTTAGAAATGAGAGATCATTTTGCGTTGATGGTGAATCGGTTGCTCACTGAATCAACATTGGAAGCTGCAATCAAGAGCAGATATCAGTCTAAGCATGAGGATTCCATGCTTGATGATGCTCTGAAGATCGATTTACCACCTTCTCTGTTGGATGTAATAGATGGAAAATGTGTAGGGAAGTCTGCTGAATGTAGGATATGCCATGATGAGGATGTTGCCTCAAATATGGAAGTGCCTTGTTCTTGTTGCGGTAGCATGAAGGTTCGTTCAGCTCTGTCCTTCTCTTACCGCTTTCTTTTGTAAATGAATTGTGGAAATGTAAAGAATTCTTCTTATGTGATTCATACATTGCCAGGTCCATTGATATCAGTGGATGTTTTGGATTGCTAACGAAAGCTTCTCTATTCTCGAGGAAGCTTTTGTTTTTTTGTTTATATTCCTAACTAACATTCTTATTTCGTAGTATGCTCATCGCCGGTGTGTCCAGATGTGGTGCAATGAAAAAGGGAACATTGTATGCGAGATATGCTGTCAGGTTGGTGATCAAGTCAAGTTTGATTGACATTTAGACACACTGCTTGCAGATTGGCGAGTCTAAGGGGGTTGTTTGATGTCGCAGTAACAAGATAACATAAATCAATTCTTGTAAATAAAGTGTATCTTCGATTAGGTTGTTAGATTTTGTTTCTTGATTTTGGTTTTGGGTTTTGGGTTTTGGGTTTGGTTTCTTTTTCCAGCGATTCGAGCATAGAATCCCTAGTGGCTACTGGTCTCATTGTGATTCGTAGATTATAAGTGGAAATGTACAATGTAGGCTTGTTTAGCTTATGCATGTTGGACGGTTTGTGTAGCAATTCAAGCCCGGCTATACTGCACCTCCTCCGCCGTATGATTACAGGCACGTCCCCATGAATTTCAGGTAGCTTTCCGATAGCTGCTTCTAGATGAGTTCAGGATGTCAGCATTTCCTTACTATTTATTGCCTCCAATGTTAGTGGACTTCTTCAACCAAGTTCCTTTTTTTCTCATATGTTTCAAATTCTATCAGGAGGCAGTGGGTGATACGCACAACAGACCCGAGAGGTTCCCACGTCAGTAGAACAGTTTCGGCTGACTGTGATCTTCTTGATTCCGACTGCATTGATTTTTCTTCAAGAAGCTTTCGCTGTGTTTCTGTTGGCATCGTAGTAAGTCCTCCATCCCTCCGTTCATGTGTTGTATTGCAATTGATATCCTTTGATTGAGCATTGAGTTGCATGAATTATGTCAGAAAAGCCTGTGGTTCGGATAGAAATCTGCTGAACATACTCCAAATAGCCTTTTTCTGGATTCGGTATAAAAGAGATTTGTTCTGAGTCAAGTTGACTCTGAATTTTGACTTGATTCTTCACACAATGCAGTTTGTCGTGCTTCTGGTTTTAAGACACATCCTACCTATTGTGGTTAACGAGTCCGAGTTCTCCTTCCCACTCTTCATTGTAAGCCCAATAATTTTCCTGAATCAGTTCTTTTGCATATTTCATTCATCTCCCTTCGCAACCCTACTTTTCAATCTGTGTGTCCATCAGATGGCACTCTTGAGAATCACTGGACTTGCATCTCTTATCTGTCTCATTATGGTAGCTGTTGCATCAGGCTGCCGATGTGGCTGGCACCGTGAGGTGCGTAGCTCCCTCTATGCTTTTTCTGTGCTTCTTCCATCTTTTCCCTTCCTTTGTGCCAGTGAATCACATTCTGGTTGTTCCTAGGCTCTTGTTGTGCGCGACCATGAATCTGCCATTTCCTCTGATGACGAAGCCGAAGAAGAGGAACATCGGCAGTCCCATGTCATCCAAATCCATCCGATCGAAGAGTGACACAAAGAGGAAGTCATCGACTACATTCCTCTGAAGGGGCTGGATTTGATGCAGCTAGCGGATAGAATTTACCATATAATATTCATGTAAATACGAAAGTTAATTAAGAGAAATGCTGTCAGATGCTTGCTCCCACTAATATTATGTACGTTGTGGAGGCTACAACAAGGTAAATATGAACGTGACTGTATCATAGGGACTTTGTGCATATATCGTGGTCGAGCCTCTATGCATATGAAAAACTTCTGATTGTAAAATGTGCTAATTTCTATCTAGTTCCTGGATATGCGCTGATCTTCTGATATGAGCATATGTTATTCGTCCAGGGATTTAATTTTGTCTTTCGGTTCATCATTTGGGCTGCCTACTGGGACCCCTTATCCCACATCTGCTATTCTGCGTTCGGTGCCTGCCTTGGCCTACAATACAATGAAAGTGAAGCTCTTTAAGAAAAAATTAACCGGTATTTGGAACATTTTGGTTTGACACTGAGGAAAGTCTTTAGCATCATCAATGTTATAGAAAAATGCTAATTATGCTGAGGAAAAACAATCAATTATGCTAATTATGCTCACATAAGTTTTCTTTCTTTCCTTGGATTAGCAACATTCGATCCAATGCAATTACCAACATAATATTTGCTTAAATATATGTTGAAAAACCAACTCTTTTATAACATTTGTAATTTCATTGTGATAAAATTATTTCGTCGCCATTTATTTCACACAAGAATGAACATCAGCCAATTTAAAAGGTGTAACATTCGTGATCCCACCACACCTCTGTTTCTCTCCTCTCCTTGCATCCATCTCCAACAAAAGCAAGTCCAAAACACCACCACCTCTGTTTCTCTCCCCCATTCCATTCCATCCCATCCCACAATTCCACTCGTTCATTCATCCCAATCAACAATGCCTCAACTCGCGGAAACCTACGCCTCCGCCCCCTCGACGGAACGCGGCCGAGGAATCCTCATCTCCGGCGACGCCAAATCCGACACCCTCCTCTACACCAACGGCAGATCCGTGATCCTCCGCTCCCTCACAAATCCCCAAAACGTATCCGTGTACGGCGAGCACGCCTACCCCGTCACCGTCGCCCGGTACTCCCCCAACGGGGAATGGATCGCGTCGGCGGATGTCTCGGGAGCGGTGAGAATCTGGGGGACGCATAACGGATTCGTGTTGAAGAACGAGTTTAAGGTGTTGAGTGGGAGGATCGATGATCTCATGTGGTCTCCTGATTGTTTGAGGATCGTGGCGGCCGGGGATGGGAAGGGGAAGTCGTTTGTGAGAGCGTTTATGTGAGTGCGGATCGATGTTGGATTTTGGTGTTGGATGTGTTTTAGGTTGGATTTAGGAAACTGTCTTTCTGTTGTTCGCAACTGGAGTAAGATTGCGTGCATCCTGCCCTCCTGACCGGTCTATGACAGGATACCTGGGTGGTTATTGTTTTTGTATGTGTTTTGGTTTGGATTTGGTGATTAGGTGGCATTGGGATTGGTGGTGATGTGTTGGGTGATATGTTAATGTTGTTCGTTTTTCTGTTTCGCTTCATGTCACTCTGATGAATGCATTTCTTATAGCAAATTCTGGCATCTTATTACTTCATCTAGACGGTTTCTATAGTGTTGGGGGATGTATGCAATCATGAGAGGGATAAGTCACTCCGTTGTCTAAGTACATCTCATCCTCCCTAGACCCTGTCTATGATGGAGGCACCTGGGTATGTTGTTATGGTTGGATTGGATGGGATTGGTTGGGGTTGGGGGCAGAGATTGCATGAAGGGGGATTAAAGGTAAGGATTTATTTTGGGCAGAAGAGTGATTGTTCATCATTTATGAAAGAACCTAGGATTTACTGAGCCTAATTGTTTGCGTCTAGTAATTCTTTGGCTGATGAATGATGATCCACTTATGTCCTAATAGCTATGTTAGGTGCAATGGTAATCTTTGTTGGTCAGCATGGTAAATTTTGAACTTCTCAACAGCTAGTAAGAAGTAAATGGTTGAAAAAGGCTAATAAAACAAGTTATTGAACTATTCAATGACTCTTAGAGCTAAGTTCTCATATACAACATTTGTTCTCCATGCTAGGCTTTGTTCAATGTGGCATGCGGCTTTCTCTTCTTTCACTCTTTGCTTCCTACTTTCTGCAGGTGGGATTCTGGTAATACAGCTGGGGATTTTGATGGCCACTCAAGGCGAGTTCTTAGTTGTGCATTTAAACCGACAAGGCCGTTTCGTATTGCTACCTGTGGAGAAGACTTCCTGGTGAACTTTTATGAAGGACCTCCTTTTAAGTTCAAGCTATCTCACAGGTTCTTATGAATCTGATGTCCATGCTTTGCATAATGGTTATGCGACGATTCTAACTTTTTTCTCGTATTAGTCGGTCATAGCTCTGGATTTTTATCTGTTTTAGTGGGTTCCTAAATCCTTCAAAGCACTCTTCCTGATTTTTATTCGGCAATCTGCAGGGAGCATTCAAATTTCGTTAACTGTGTCAGATTTTCTCCAGATGGAAGCAAGTTCATTACTGTAAGCTCTGATAAAAAGGGTATACTCTATGATGGAAAGACGGGTGAAAAGCTCGGAGAGTTATCTCCAGAAGGTGGTCATCAGGGTAGTATTTATGCAGTAAGCTGGAGTCCTGATAGTAAGCAGGTAGAATGATAATTTACTTGTAATTATTTCTTAGTACTAAACGATATACCTGCAGCAACCTGGAGTATGATTATGATTCTTTGGGTTTACCTATCTGCTTTTGATGAGCTTGATGATTTTCTCTTTTTCATTTTTTCAATGAGCTTGAGGCTTTTGGAATAACAATGTTTTAAGATATGGACATACTTGGAGAGTAAATCTTGTGCTATCTGCTTTTGATCAACCAACTTTTAATTGTTTTCTTCATTTTCGTGAGATATTTATTAGGTTCTCCTCTTTCATCAGCTCTTTTTCTGGTGCATCATTATGTGGTACTATGTTTCTGCCTGATCTAAGATTTGCACACATGATTTCAGGTTTTGACTGTGTCTGCTGACAAAAGTGGTAAAGTATGGGAAATCACTGAGGATGGTAATGGGAAGTTGAAGAAAACCTTGACTTGTCCTGGATCAGGTGGAGTAGACGACATGCAAGTTGGATGTCTTTGGCAGAATGATCATCTTGTCATTGTGTCTCTTGGTGGCTTGATCAATATATTTTCCGCGAGTGATTTGGATAAAGCTCCCCTCTCAATATCCGGTCATATAAAGAATGTATCTGCTCTGAGTTTGTTAAACACCAATCAAAAAACTCTACTCTCTTGCAGCTATGATGGAGTTATAATTAAATGGCAACAAGGCAAGGGCTACTGTGGCAAAATAAGCATGAAGATCCATGCTCCTATCAAATGTTTTTCAGCTGTTGATGGAGAGATCATATTGGCCGGATTTGACAATAAGGTCAGTGTTGAATAATGACTAACTATTGCTGTGGTTCCAACAATACTGACCAGAAATGAAGGTCAGTCTTGAATAATGACAACTATTGCTGTGGTTCCAACAATACTGACCAGAAAAGATTAATATGCATGCTTTTATAGACTACCTTTTCATGTTTAGGTTGATGGTCTATCTTAGTATTCTATGAATACATACGATCCATGGAGTGATCTTACTTTATTTTTCTCTCGTTTACATTTATCCCTGAAAACTTGGTGAAAAAATTTCGCAATTCTTAGCAACATTAATTTTTCTGGCTAGAGAACCAACTTATCCTACGACATAAGTGCCCCGGCTATGGTGCTTAAAGATTTCTGAATTTTATATCGACTTATGACCCCATCAAAAGTTGTATAATCAGTGACTGAGACCTTATCATCATACATACCTTTGTTCAATTAATACTTTGCTATCACAGGCAGAGACTCATTAATGTATATGATTTTGAGGTTATCCGGTCGCGTGGCTTAGATAGTTTTCTTGTAGTGCTCATTTTCTGCAAGTTTCTTTCTTCTGGCTTCTTGTCATGTGTTATTTAAAATACAGATACAAATCGCAGGTATGGAGAGTTCCTTTTGATGGAGATCAATGTGGAACTGCGGAACATGTTGATGTTGGAAGTCAGCCACAAGACTTGAGCATTGCCCTCAACTCCCCTGAACTAGTTTTGGTTGCAACTGGTTCAGGAGTTGTATTGCTCAATGGCCTGAAACTGCTGTCAAGTATCAAGCTTGGGTTTTCCGTGACAGCATCTGCCATTTCTCCTAATGGAGATGAAGCTATTTTAGGTGCACAAGATGGTAAATTGCACATATATTCCATCTCTGCGGATACTTTAACAGAAGAGGCATTCCTTGAGAAGCATCGGGGTGCCATCACTGTTATTCGTTACTCCCCAGATGTTTCCATGTTTGCATCTGGGGATGCCAATCGTGAGGCTGTTGTTTGGGACCGCTCCTCAAGAAAGGTATGCCAGATCGCTGCAAGATTTTGGTCATCCAGCCATTTGTTCTATGTTTCATCCGTTTTTAGTGCGCCCTGATCATGTTATGCCTTTGCAGGTGAAGATTAACAATATGCTTTATCATAATGCTCGCCTGAACTGCCTCGCATGGTCACCGGACAGCAGTATGGTTGCCACTGGATCTCTGGACACCTCAGTTATCATATATGACATCGATAAGCCAGCTTCAGCCAGAATGACCATTAAGGGAGCTCACTTGGGTGGTGTATATGGTGTGGTCTTCAGTGACGAGTCTACTGTTATCAGCTCAGGGGAGGATGGATGTGTTCGTTCATGGATACTGACACAGTAACAAGGAAAAAGAGAACAGAGGAGTTTTATTGCTTGGTTTTTGGTGTAAAATGAGAAAATAGGCGAGCTTGTCAAAATTTTCTGGTTTTTTCTCGATAGTGTGGTTTATTACATTTGAAGATGAGATGAAGGGAAAGCTTATAGTGTGCTAAAGGTCATTGCCCGACATGCTTTTTATCCATCAGGTAAATTCCCTTTTCTTCAACACAATTTTCTTGAAATACGTTTTGATGAATCGTGTAGGAAGTATCACGCATCTTGAATGATAGAACCAAACTCTCATTTCTAAGTGCTTCGAAATGTTATTCCCATCTTCATTGCCTGCCAAGTTAAATTCTTTGAAGTGCCCTGTGTTTCTGATGCCATGGCTTGCTAACAATTTTTATTTATTTTTTGTTAACTTCAGAGCACCAAATACCAGAGCAACGCATTCTGATAATGCAGTCTTATTCCTTTGTTTTGAGTCATGATCACTGATTATTACAGTGTGCTTTCCCTCTTCGAAACAGTTCCATGATATAAAGCATGGGATACTCATACTACCACTACAAGATCTCATGTTCAGTTGGACCCTCTCTCCGGTTATCTTTGATGGCTAGAACCTCGGGTGTGCCTCTGGAGTGGTTTTAGTCTTTTCCCAGTGCAAGGTTTGTAGTAATTTTGTAGAGAAGGCCTTTTTTTAACCTTTGTGAGGTTTTTTTAACCTTTGTTGAAAACGACCAATGGTCGTTTTTGTCCTTGTTCATTACTTTGCTGGATGGAATTCACTACGCTGTGTTCTTGTGGACAAGTTACTGTATTACTGAACCCGTGATCATCAACACTTGGTTTCTATTCTACTCTGTCAAATGTGGTGACCTGCTTCTCCTCTATTTGCGATCTTGAGTAGTATTTAATTGTTTAGTTGCTGATCAATGTCTGTGACCTGTCTTTCGTAAACGCAACTGTAGTCAATATGTCTTCGTTTCGACCCCCTTTCCACGTCTTTTACTCGCTCCCAGATTTCATACTCATCTTAGCCTCATTTAGGGGCACTAATGTCGTGTTCTTTCCGGCGTTTCTGATGAACACAGAAGTAGATTTTTCCTGTGAGTGCCCCTTTTCGTTCTATGTATGGCGAATATTGACGATTTTTGAATAATTCACATCACTTCTGCTTCTATTGTAACAAAAGATTTCCTTTTTCTATAGAAAAGACCCCTATCAATAATTATGATTTTACGTATAGACAATTCCTCAATATCTTGTTCATTCGCAACACAAGATCTTCTTTGTGCGTCGCTAAAACTGCTTTT
>JAOVYX010015370.1:0-57525 GCA_035668315.1 Drosera spatulata
CCCCCCCCCCCCCCCCCAAAAAAAAAGAAAAAGAAAAAAGAAACTCCTTTAAGCCCCATGATGAAAATGAAATGTAAGTGACGTTGATGCTTCCGGTATATCGATGTATCTAGATATTACCCCATCACTCCTGCAAAATGAGATGCCGTTCTGTTTTTTATTGTTAGGCCATTCACAGCAGCAAGTATACTGGTATTGAGGCTTACACTGTGATGTGTAGGTGGAGGAGAAAGGCTTGCCGGTTGAGATTGCTGATAGAATTGGTACATTTGTCAAGGAAAGAGGGTCTCCATTGGAGTTGCTATCTAAGTTCAAGCAGGGCCACCGAGAATTCTGGGAAAATGAAGGATGTTCTGTTGCCTTGACCGAATTGGAGATCTTGTTCAAAGCCCTAGAGAAATTAAAATGTCGACAAAGTCGTTTTTGACTTGAGTCTTGCTAGAGGCCTCGACTACTACACTGGAGTGATATACGAGGCAGTTTTCAAAGGGACTACACAGGTGAAGATACCTGGCTTCTGAACACTGTCTTCCTGATTGTGCTTGGGTTTCATTTGTCTATCTGTGAAACTATATATGCTGAATAAGCCCCAGTGGGGAAAATCTGAACGACCGGAAACACTTTCACCAATGGATTCTCCGTTCGGAAGGTTCCCTCATTATGCTCATTACCAGGAGCTTGTAAACAAATGCTCCTTCTCATGGTCAGTGTGCAAAAGGAACATTTTGCTTGTTTTACGTCGTTTCACGAAGGGATTGAGTTATGAATGTGAAGGTCTATTGCGTCCAAGTGGCGATTCAAAGTGTTTTTTTACCATTGAGCATGTTATCCTGCCCTCAAAATCGTGTCCTTTATAACAGTGTGGCCTGGTTATTGCATTTGTAGGTGGGTTCCTTTGCTGCTGGTGGACGATATGACAATCTTATAGGAATGTTCGGCACAAAGCAGGTTCCTGCAGCAGGCGTCAGTCTGGGAATAGAACGTGTGTTTGCTATCAAGGAACAGGAACATGAAGAGAAAAATGAGGTGATGTCGAAATTCTCCTTCAATATGATCAAGTTTCTATATTGCGCTCGTAAATTTGGCTGCTGATAGATATTGTCCAGTTTGTCATGGATAAGATATCCGACAAAAAAAATACCTTGAAACGGCTTCCAAGTATCTCAGCTAAACTTATACTCTCGGCTTGTGTGCATTGGCAGGTAATCCGAGCCAATGAAACCCAGGTCTTGGTGAGCATTCTTGGAGACGACTTACCTCTGGCAGCGGATCTAGTCAGTGAGTTGTGGGATGCTCGGATCAAAGCAGAATACATGGTCCATAAAAATGTGATAAAGCACCTCACCCGCGCAAACAAGTCGGGGATCCCTCTCATGGTTATTGTTGGGGAGCAGGAGATAAAGGAAGGGATTGTTAAGTTGAAGGAATTAGGTCCCATACCAGAGGGTGCGGTGGGGGCTACGGTTCCTAGATCTCGATTTGTCGAAGAGATTCAAGTGCAGCTGCTTCATAACTTATTGACTACTTGATTGACATTTATAGATTTTTGGTTTTTCTCTCACTTTGCTGATACTGTGTTTTACTCAGTATGTGGATTCGGCTTTCAAGTCGAGGAAAGTAATCATGGACTACGTATTTTAGGAAAGTAATCATGGACTACGTATTTCCAAGCATGGATTATGAACTAATGAAGATTTTGATGTTGGATGGCAATCTTTTTTTGTGAGTCACGGTTTTCTTGATGTTAATCATGGACAGACATTTTAGATGAGAGCTGCGTTGCTGTGGACTGTTAATGATTTCGCAGCCTATGCAATGTTGTCATGATGGGGCACAACCTGGAGATTAGCATGTCCTTATTATATGGAGCATACCAAAACCTTCACTTTGAAACATGAGAAAAAACAGTCATGATTTGATTGTTATCGTAGGTTTTTACGTTACGATCAATCCTTTCCGGACTTACAGATGTAGACTTTCGAAGAATAGAATCGAGTATGATGATTCAGTCCTTATTTATGATGGGATGAGATACGTGATCGTGTATTTTTAACAGATCCCGAGGATTTCCACGAGTCTCACAATGGGAACAAATAGAGCTTTTTTTGAAACCTTCCATATTGGAGCAAATTGCTAATCATGCATAATCTCGATGTCATGCATGTTGAGAAAAACGTGTTTTTAAAGGATTTCTTAAGCAAAGGAATTGATGAGTACTTAGGGCAGTAATAGAGCCATTGGTTTACGTAAGAACTATGAACAAACCTATGATATAGAGCCATTGATGAATTCAACTTCGGAACATTACCACGAAGGCTGGAGGTGAGATGAGTCCTTCCTCTAAGAAACAACAGGCACGTTAGATCGAGGGGAAAGAGATGGGGTTACTTGAATCATACCGGGTCAACCTAGAGCTGGTAACTCTCTCAAATGAGGCCCCAAAAACCCTACGGGCATAATCAAAATTGTGACCATCGAGTCGAGATATATTCCCATTAGGCTCACGCCCTACAGCAAGAAGAAATGGATAAAAGAATCAAGATGGCGAATAGAATTCCGTTATCATTGATAAAGTAATGTCTATCAGAAGAATCAAGATGGGTTACCTTGCCCTGAATTTCTTGAATACGGAGAGAACCTAGAAGATGACAGTGGCCTATTAGGATGCGTGGGCATATTATCAGAACTAGTGGATCCATGGGGGGCATACATGTGGGATGAATTTGTCGCAGCAACCATATTAGGCAAGGGCTTATCCTTGCCAGATATCTGTTCACCAAAAACAAACCTTTACCACACCCTTCCAGAATTAGACAAAAAATAAAAATAAAAATAAAAAATTGCAAGGGGTTGGGGGAATAATGCTGACTGCCAAGTAAAGACGCTTCACTGAGAACCAAGGATTTCCTCTCGACTTATATTACTCAAGTGAATAATATAAACTTCGAAACCAATAAGTATGTCACAACAATGATCTTTCAGAACAATGACTATAATATCACCCGTCGTTAAGGGAAAGGAGGATCTAGAAGGAGGCACCTGAAATTTCAAAGTCTTGTTATACAGAATAACAAGACCAGAGAATAGCCTCACAGCATAATCAGCAATCTCATCAGTCTCATATTCTGCAAAGGCAAAACCCTTCAGCTTATTAGTTTCCCTGTCCCTAGGCATATGTAGATCCACAACACGGCCAGCTTGGATAAGAATGTCATACAGAACCCTGTCCGTGATTCTCTCGTCCAAGTTCCCTACAGGAACAGTCATCAAGATACATGAGAGCAAGCATTAAAAAAAAAAAAAGCAAAAAAAAAAGCAGAATGCATTAGAAGTATTGAAAACCATACTGAAATTGAAGAAACTAAGATATGTATGTGCTGCATAGCTGATGTGGAGTAGTACTTAGCTAGCACAGCCTATTCCTAAATAATTCCAACATGCTACTTCTTCCTCCGTTTGTCTCCACTGCTAGTAATCGTCAATTGGATATGAAGATTTGAGGTTGCAGTAGCAAAGTGTTCCAATCAAAGATTGAACTCCAGAAACATGTGTAATGTGTGCATGCAGCAACATATCCACCCATAGTATTCTCCGAGTTCAATTTTTTTATTTTTTTTAAAATCATGCTTTCTCATGATCTAATCCACCAATCTCACCAAAACCGTTGAGACGATACCTTCCATCCACAAGTTTGACTCAGGAATGAGACCTTAGCAACCAAAGCACAAGTTCTTCATATAACAAAAGAAGCCACAATAACTAACCCAAGGGACAACATAGATCAACTCAATATGCCGCAGGCATCACCATCGTGATATTGAACAAGACAAGCAACAATCCAGAACCATAACTCGATTACACAATTAACTAGCATCAACTCCATAGAATACTGATTAGCCAATCTTGACATGCAAGTTGCAACAACACGATCAAACTTCAACAATCCTAACGGAACAAGACAATCGACGAATCGACACATTTCAAGTTCCATAGTGTGCCAACACGACGATTTTGTCGCACAACACAGACAATAATCAAAAACCCTAACTCAACAACTCAACAGCACAATTCGACTCCAGAGCATATCAGTTTCACAAATATCGACACTGAAACAACACAATCAAACCTCACAAAACCTAACTGACTCGACTTCACCGAATCCTAGAAACAAGAACGAAACCACTGAGCACAGAACCACGTCAATCGGAATCTAAATCGAATTGAACAAGCAAAGGAGAGAGATGAATTTACATACCGATGTAAACGGTGCAGTTAGGGCTTCCGGCCATGGAAGAGCTTCGAGGTCGAAGATTGCGAAGCCGGACGATGAAGAAGAAGAGGGTCACCCACGAGCACGCAACGAGATTGCGCCGGCGAATCTCGACGGCGGCGGTGTGGTGCTGGCGCCGGATTCCGGCGACTACTTGTCGGGAGTGAAATGGGCGGCCTGGATTGCTTCGACGTCTATTCTTCCTCTACTCCTCCTATTCTTCCTCTACTCCTCCTTTTTCGCCTGTGGTCTCTCTTTTCTCGTATGGACGCTTGTGATAGAAAATATGGGTGGGGACTTGGGACTGTTTTAAAATCACTCAAACATATTATAATTTTTTTATAAATTTAAAACATAATTGTTATGTTTTAAAATCTAAAAATAATTAATTTTAATTAAAAATCTGAATCGATTGCTGCTAATTTGATTGATTTAATTACCGTGGTATTGTTCACGGCCTAGGCTTTGTGTGTTATTGTAATCGCAACAAGGTAATTTTCATAATCTTATGTTATTTGTGAAGATTTCATAGTTCACATGCCGACAACTCAATATCAATTATCTTCTGTCTCGTAGCTTAATATTTGCAATACCAAAAGGATTGTATAAATATTATGAGCATGGTATAGGACGGTCCAAGTTCTTATCATTTTCCGTCCCGTTTTTATTTTTTCGGTTCTTTAAATTATTTATCCTGTTTCATTTCAATTTCTCGTTATCTATTTTTTGGCTTTTCGAAAATTTCGATACAAATGTTATAAACTTGAAATCCGATTATCATAAAAATAAAAACGACACTAGTAGAAAAGTTTGCATCTATTCACACGCCTACATGAGACATAAATGAACAATAAAAACAAGTAAACTTCAATGATGTCTAGATTAGGACTAAGTAACATTAGCATTTGATACAAAACAGATTATTCTTAACAACTTCATTTACCTAATACCTATAACACACTTATCACCAAAACCATTCATGAAAGCAAACAGAGGAGCAACATACATTAATAAAAATCAAATCACAACAAACAATGGTAATAACAATAGGAAACGACACGCGCACATAAACAACATGTATCATCCTGAGTCTAAGAATGTGCTTGAACTTAAAATTCATACTTAGTATAGAAAATGCCAATATTTTGTACGTATCGGTTTGGTCCGGGAAAAACCGATACAGGTCTAGGATTTTTTCCCGTATCGAACGACTTTTCGTTATCACCATTTAGACATTCCCATCCTAACCAGATTTGACTGGTATGAGTTCAGTACAAGTTGGTTCAGTTCAATTTTCAGTTCAATTCGGACAATTTTGCTCACCCCAGATTATGGGCATTACCCATTCTTCTCTCTGATCAAAGATCATTCTCAATAATTTTTTTATCCTTATAATATAATGTTATAATGTATTTTTTTTCCATAGAAATTCAATTTTTTACCTAGTTACTTGACATATTCCTATCGAAATTTGCACATTTTTAATATATTTATTTTGCACATTATATAGATATTTATATATTATAAAGGAATAAAGGGTTATAGTTGATGCAGCCAAGCAAGTTGCGCACATCAAATATTTAAAACATCAAAAAAAAAATATTCAAAAGATCATAAAGTAACCTTTTTTATTTTTCATTTTAATTTTAAAAATCATATTTGTGTGAGGGCTGCATCTTGTTTTGACTGTATTAACTACAATCTTACTTTCTTCATATTTATAAACTCTCTTATATAATCTATTTTTATATATTGAAGTTAATAAATCTCAATTTAAAATATCTTATAATATAATAATATTTTCATTTTTATAATTTTATAACTGTATTTTATTTAACCTAGAATAATTCAATTTTTAAATATTTATATTTTTTTCTAACAGAAATATCAATTTTGTACTCCCTCTATCCCCAACACTTAATTTGAATTTGAGCAGGAATTTATATATATACTGAATTTTATAGAAATGATTTATATATCTTTTTGGTTTTGTGAAAAAAAAATGAAAAATAAAAAGAAGAAGAAAAAATAGTGTGATACGTTAATATGATATAAATTAAAATATAAAGATGTTTTGATATTTTTATAAAAAAAATTAAAAAATTGAAAATATTATATCTTTATGTGACATTCAAATTAGAAAAATGTTACATTTTTATAGGACAAAAATAATATTATTTTAATAATATAGAATACATAAGGAATGAAAATTTATCTCTTCGAATATAAAAAAAAATATAAGATTTAAAGATAAAGATAAAGACAAAAATTTATTACGCAATCTTTTCTTACGGATTCTATATATATGAATAAAGAATCATATTAAAAAAACTGATTCAAGTGCTCTCGAGAATCTACTAGAACATGATGCATGGCTGTGCATCAGTTGTCACTTCATTGGACTATAGCGTTATAATCCCACACGGGGACATGTAGAGTGGCAAGGGCGATGCCATCTCGTCATAGCGTGGCACCACATGCCTTTGCTTGGGGCAGTGCTAATCGCCGCCCCCAAACTTGCACCCCTCGTGTGGTTCCTTTTCCTTCTTTTTTTTTTTAATTATTTTTTATATAATATTTAGAAGTATTTATAATTTTTAATATATATATATATATATATCAAATATTAAAAATAAATATATATTTGAACTTTACACATCAATATCTACAAAATAAGATCAATATTAAATATAAAAAAAATTCATTATATTATAAATAAATACATATTAATAGTACTTAACCACATACAAGCTTTATCCTATTCAATCGTTCTTCAAAATATTGTATACCATATGGATTGATGTTCGTCACTTCATTTCACAGTTTAAGACGAATTGCATAACTATCGATCCTCAATGGAGGTATAGGATAATGAGAATGTAAAAATAATTGAACAAAGTGGTTCTCGACATAGACAATAGCTATTTCACGATATTCTTGGACTTCAATTGAAGGAGACCTCAATGACAAATGAGTAAAACAAGCCGAGATATTTGCATCGAATGTATACAATACAATTTCGAAGATACGAGTAAAAATTATTGATAATTATCACATGCGTATACGTTATAATTATTATGAAACGAAGGAAATATTTTTTGAAATATATTTTTTATATTCAATATTAGTCTTATTTTGTACATGTTGATGTATAGATTTCAAATATATATTTATTTTTAATGTTTAACATATATATTAAAAATTATAAATGACTTTAAATATTATATAAAAAAATAATTTGAGAAAGAAAAAAAAAATGAAGAGGCCCACGTGGGGGTGGGGGATTAGCAATTTCCCTTTGCTTGTGTTGTTCGTGTTACCATGACTCAACGCAGTTTTGACTTTAGATTTGCACCTGTATGTGTTCATTCCGAATTAATATGCTTCATACTGATCCTATGGGCTTAAGCAAAACCAGCGTCTTTAATTGTCTCATCTTGTTATCGTGATATGAACGCAAGTAAATTCCGTACTGGACCAGAACTATACATTCCACGTAATATGATAAGGCCGCGAGGATTGCGATTGGGTGAAGTACGTGTACACTCCAATGTATGATTTTCAACATCCAGCGACGAAAAAGAACAAGTGAAACCCGACACCTAAATAAGTAGGAGTAATATATTTATTAATATCATTAACGATCGAGGTAAGTGTGCATATATTCCCAAGAACCGTCAATGACATGAGAATCTATGCAGTAGCTATCCTGTTCATCGACATCGACACTATTTTGATTTTGGTATAATTAAGTTTAGAATAGAAATATAGGTTTGATTTTGATATTTTTAAATGTATTAAATAAAAATAAATGGATTAAGTATTATAAAGAGGGAATTAGGGTCCAATTTTACAGAGTAAAGACCCTACTTTGGTCACTTTAAAAACGTAGGGGAGTTATTTATCATAGAATCGGGGATTAATTGTCATGTTTTATAAACATAAAATATTATTTTGTCCATTTTTAAAACCAAATGAGAATTTTGTGTCAATCTCTAAAACCTCAATGGGTTTGATGGAATTTACCGTTTCATAATTTATACTAATTTTTTTGTTCAAAAGACATTTTTTATAGATCTTTTCTATCACTGCCTCCAGTATTAATTGTAATATTTTCGTATGTATTCATTTTGTTCCATAAAAAATATAACACTTATTATATCTGATCGTTCATTATAAATGCAATATTTTCTTATTTGAAAACAAAAAAATCAAATCATTCTTTATCTGTTACATTAATCCCATTATCTCCTCTATATTTTATTTCAATGAACACGGTCACTATACAAATACCAAAAAAATTCAAGTCTCACATAAATTCTCGATCTTAATCAAAGTGTTATACTTTTCGCGAGACGGAAGGAGTAAGTCATAAAATTATTCATACTACGAATCGTCTGTGGGACAATCAAATATCGTTTTATACAAAATTATCATAAAATATTAATGATAATTTAATTTAATATTCTAATCCTATATGAGTGACGTGATTTTTTTATGTCATTGACACGAATAAGAAAATTTTGATATATATTACTTCCTCCGTCTCATAAAAAATACAACATATACGTATTTTATATTATTTTATATACATGAATACAAGTCTCATTTTTATATCAATTCACGTCTGATCGTTCCACAATATGTATTAGGTTGAAAAACATAACTTACACAATAATTAATGTTTTATGATAAATTAAAAAAATATTTGATTGTCATGCGTGTTAAATTTTATATTAAGATACACACCTGATAAAAAATTACATTCTTTATAAGACAAAAAAATAATAATATAATAAGATGAAATGTTGTTGTTAAATTCTTCTGATGAGAAGGAGGGAGGAAGGGAGAGGATATATATATATATATATATCTTTGACGTTATTAATCAAAACTAAGGAATTTTTCCTGTTAGTAATATCATAGGGTTGGGGGAGAGTGGAGAGATCCGGGGAGCGTGTTTATTGGTGGAGATGGAATCATGTGACGAAGACGCAGAGAGGAGACGTTACGCAAACAAGGCAAAATAGACGTTGTTGTTACCATGAAAACGGTGACAGAGCAGAAGCACCCACACAACAAGCACCAATACCATCGTCAATGGCGACTACACAAAACGGCCGCCGCTGACGAGCTCATTCTCCCCCGCCGCCGTCTCCGAATCTCCGCCTCGAAGTTCCATTCACTCCTCCCCTCTCGTCATCATCATCAACCCTAACCTCGCCGCCGCCGTTGTTGCTGTTGGGGTCATTGTTGTGGTTGTTGTCATTGAGGGATTCGGATCTTTGATTTCTTTATTTGGATCGGATTGGATTCGGTGTGTTTGATTGTATTGGATCGGAGGGACTCGGATCCAAATTTTCTTGTGAAAATCCGATTCCGATTTGGACTCAGGTGTGTTTTCGTTTTCGTGATTCGCGATGCGCGGATCTATCTGATCGGTTATTTGTGATTCGGTGAAATGTTGTTTTGCTGTTCAGGATCGTTTGTCATTTGTGTTTTGTTGTTTGATTCTGCATTATATGATCGATGCAATTGTCACAATCACGGTTGCTGCCTGTCGATGATGTTTGATCTTGTGTTGTTTGATTGTGTGCTTAAATGGATCACGCTAGCAAACGCATAGCATCTCATATTTGGAGCTCTGTGATGTTGTGAGGCACTGTGACTGGAATGATGCGTCCAATCAGTTGTTATTTTCATATATACTTAAAGAAAAATGAAAGACTCCATAAGTTGTTATCGCTTTTGCTATCGAAATCAAACGATATGATTGATTGATATTATTTATTGGTTCCTTTGAGTATAACTTACTTGATTGCAAAGGCTCATTTTGTCCCTCACTGGCAGCACTTTAAAGCCACTCATCAGTATTTAGTTTATCTGTTGAATTCATTTTTATTGCTTTTGGGTGCAGTTGGAGAGTTTTTTTTGGGGGATCTTACTAGTGTTTTTGAACGAGTGAGAAAGAGGATTTGATGAACGATGCAGAGATCACGCAAAGCTCTTCTGCAAAGAAGAGCTTTGGAGAAGGCGATTGGTAGGAATCGGTTGTTTAAGCTCTCACTGTCCCTGGCGATCGTCCTTTGGGGTCTGCTCTTGAACTTCTGGATAAGTCATAGCACGGGTGACACAGGTACATGGTTAATCACCTGTTTCCAAGGTTTACTTGGACAACATGCTGTAGAATGAGCTGTTGGAAGATTTCCTGTTCTCACCAATTAGATCGCAGAATCATACATGTATTGCTTTTGCCTGATTAGATATGGAATCTTACAGGTTTGATCATGGTTACTGAGAAAGCAGTTTTCTAACAGTCTTGGTTTTTCCATTTTCTTATTCCTGAGCAGTCCGTTTTGGTTTACTGCCTTGATCATGAGACTTCACCATTTTGGTTTTAAAGAAAAATGTTTTTTCTTAACTAGTTTTTTTTTTTTCCTCTGGCATATAAGATGGTTTTGGTGTTATACTTTTTATTAGGTGACTAAGGCGGCAAATTTCCAAACACCGTAACAAGTAACGAGGCTTGTTTTTATTCATCTCGTGCTCATACTTATCGGGGAAAAAAGATCTCTTACCTTAACCGTAATGCTCATGTGTTCTTGCTGCTTGAAGTATCCCTCAGTTAAACATCATCAAGTTACTAAATGTAAATCCCAGCCTTTTTTGCCAGATATTCTTTCTCTCGAGTCTTATACTACGTGATATCACCTTTTAGATGAGTTCTTGTGATTAATGCATTGTTTCTTTATTTTTAATGTCTGAGCTAACTGCTTCTGATTTAGTATTCCGTAATACTCATGCAGTTACATCTGGGTCGATTACATCTGGGTCAATTGCAATCGATATATCGAGTCAGAGTGAAGATAGTGTAGGAAATAGTAGGATCTTTGTAAATGATCATCCAGTTGATTCTCTAGGTCATGATCCGCCAACAGAATCTCGTGGTGAGGTAGGTCTTGAGAGTCCATGCACAGCTGGGCCAGTAGCCGAAAATCAGGGCGAGGAAACACTAAGCAAACAACAAACTATACTGTCTGACTTGGACCTAAAAGGGCAAGGCCACCCAGAGGACGATAATTCAAACACAAAATCGGGAAAAGATACCCTGAAGACAAACGGCCAGACTCGTGTTGTACCTGTAGCTCTTGATGAGTTCAAGAGCAAAACCATTCATTCTATTAGTAAATCTGTGTCTGGTCCAGCAGGAAGTGTCATCCACAGAATGGAACCAGGAGGTGCTGAATACAACTATGCCTCTGCCGCGAAGGGGGCAAAGGTACTGACCATCAACAAGGAAGCCAAAGGTGCCTCTAATATACTGGGAAAGGACAAAGACAAGTATCTCCGAAATCCATGTTCGGCAGAGGAAAAATTTGTGATCATTGAACTTTCGGAGGAGACCCTAGTGGATACTATTGAAATAGCAAACTTTGAGCATTACTCTTCAAACTTGAAGGATTTTGAAATACTTGGAAGTTTGGCATATCCAACGGATACGTGGGTTAGTTTGGGAAACTTCACTGCTGGTAATGTCAAGCTTGCTCAGAGGTTCACGCTCCCTGAGCCGAGATGGGCTAGATACTTGAAGTTACATCTGCTAAGCCATTATGGTTCAGAATTCTACTGTACACTTAGTTCTGTCGAAGTCTATGGGGTGGATGCCATTGAACGAATGCTGGAGGATTTGATTTCTGTTCCTGATAAACAATTTACAACTACAGAGCCTTTGCGCGAGGCAGATGCCCCTCCATCCAGTCTGTCATCGGAACAGCACGATCCTGATCAGGACCTTTTAGATGAGATTGAGCATCAAAAGATGCCAGGGGCTTTAAACATGAAAAATGAACCTGCCCCTCATGTTCCTGATCCGCTGCAAGAATTACGTCACCAGCATGCTAGCAGGATGCCTGGTGATACAGTTCTGAAGATACTCATGCAGAAGGTACGGACATTGGATTTAAGTTTGTCTGTCCTGGAGAGGTACTTGGACGAACTGAACTCCAAGTACGGGAACATATTCAAAGAAGTTGACGCAGAGATTGCTGAGAGAGATGTGCTGCTAGAGAATGTTAGGTCCAACGTAAAGAGTTTGATAGGCAGCATGGAGGTCACTGTAAGTGATGATTTATTTTTTCATTGCTGAAGATAGTATTGTGTCCTTTCTTTCTTTTCTTATTGTTCTTTATTTATTTTTCAGGCTAAGGAGGTCATAGAACTTACGTCGTGGAAATCCGTTGTTTCGAAACAGATTGATGGTCTTCTCAAGGACAGTTCTTTAGTCAGGTTTCACTCCCCTTCACTCTTCTCTTTTCTCCCCCATTAATCTCGTAACATTTTTGTCAGGATGATTCCCATCCCTTTCTCACTCTTAATGGGTTGCCACTCCGAGTCGGGAATTCGGTTCTCTACCTGAGATCGTATTTAGTCGGTTCTCTTAATCTTCTATGTTCTTGTTAGTTTAGGGACGAGATGGAACTATTCTATCAGGCCCCAGATTTTAGTAGCCATAACTAGCAACCAACCGTTTTAATAGTTAGTGTTGTCCTTGATGAGTAAAGCTGACCATCTGGCTCCATTATTTATCCAGCTCCAGTCTCCAGCTATTTTCCGAAAAAGTACTATATGGAAAGCCTGCATTGAAAGTTATAGGACGGAGAGGAGCTGCCAATCTATAAACTTCTCGGCGTTTTCTATGATGCCTCCTGGAGGATATGGATATGATTTTTTAAATTTATCAGACTGATTAGAAAAATTGAAATAATAATTTTCTCTTAAGAACAAGTCTAATCTTGATGTTAATTCCAGATAACATCTAATTATAAATGAAATAAATGAAACATAAACGGTCTCGTTGCTCCAAAGGGCCACTGAAGTTAGGTGTGAACTCTTCAGAAGTTCTCTTAGGCTGTCCTCTCGGGAAGGACCTTACAAGCCAGGCGATCACAAAGAATTCTCTAATTTATGAGTTTATGTTGGTGGTGTTGATGTCATGAATGAAATAAAAGCTGATCCTAAGTGATGAATATGCAGATTGGAGCTGATGAAGATTCGAGAAACCCAGACGCATATGGAGAATATGGGTGTCGTACTCTTCCTAACAAGCTTGTTTTTTGTTCTTTATGCTATACTGATGATAGTGGTAGAAAAGGTCCTTAGTGTTCATAGATTAGAGGAATCCAGGAAATTTTGTTGGATAAGCTCTTCCTGGCTTGTACTTCTTTTAAGCTGTAGCTCCACAATGTTCATACTTTCTCTATAACTCTTATCTAAATACAACTGCATTTTGTTCATTGCTTTTGTGTAGAACTCTTTCTTACAACAGGTTGCAGTTGAATTTCTGCCTCCATTTTGCTGCTTTTTCTCTCAGTAGTGCGGCTCCTTGTTACTTAGCTGCAAGTTTCGTGTTCCTCTTCCACGAACCGAGTCATCGACCTTTACATGACTCACACCTCGTACTAAGTAGGTTTCTTTCTCTCTTTGCGCAAATATGGTTTCAAGGAATCAAACTGGTGTTGATACACAGATATCTGTGTCCGGCATACTTGTATCGATGTACAATTACTACATAAGCTTACATAAGCTTTTCTTGTTAACACCGACATATTGATTAGACACTCAAACGAGGGATCCAAATATTATTTTCATAAGTCTTGTCAATCAATTAACAAAATCTAATCACTTTGAGAAGCAAATAGCGAGTGTGGATTTTAATTGAAAAAATATTTTTTTTATGATATTGAGATTTATTGTGAAACAAAATAATGAACGTACTGTAACAAATATAATTGATTTAATTTTTTTTATATTAAAAAATTATCAAAATAAATGAAGATTGTATTTTTTTAGATCAATCAAATAATAAAAATTTATTTTTTATAAAATTGATCATATAAAAAAATTAATATGAGACGTGGGAGGAAGTATATAAATTTACCGATCTATATGAACACGACTACACGAATAGTATAATCATTCATTTCCCACCTCTGAACAAACCGATCTCCAAGCAAATCGGTTTCGCTCCGTTGCTGCCAAGATTTCCCTTTTTTTCAGAAACCCTTCTTCGCCGATTCCCTCTCTTCACAAATCGATTCCAATTCTCCCCCAATTCGATTCCCCATCTTCACTTTCCCCTTTCTACACTAAAACCCTAATCCCAATTCGAACCCACCTAATCCTGAATCAATTCCCAAATGAATCAGCCCTTGAACCTCGATTCCCAAACCATATTGTATAGTGATGAGTGAGTTTAGTGGAGATTGGTTGCTGGGTATTGAGCAAGAAGGGCTGATTCGTTGACTTCGATGATGGTTGATTTCGAAGCGTTTGCCGAGGAGCTCTTCTGGGTTGCTTTGGACGCTCTTGATTTCATAATCGATGAATTGGTTGCTTCTTTTATACTCTTTGCATCCATATTTGAAGACTTCGTTCGATTCTATTTCGTTCGAATCAAGTTGCCCTTATGAGTTAATTTCCACTAGGATTTATTGTCTACCCCAATCTTAATCGTTGTTATGTCGATTAACTGTGGGTGTCGAGATTAGGGACAAAGTGGGCGTGAGTTTTGCTGGAAGAGGTATGATTCTGTATGCATATTGTGGTGATCATGAAATTGGGGGATTGGTTGTGCTATGTGTCGAGAAAGCGACCTTTATACGACAGGTGGGGGCTTTTGGGGAGGAAGTCAGTAGGAGTAGAGGTCTTGATGGAAGAGGATTGTGCTTATTTTGCGACAGGGGAGAATGGTGGTGGGAAAGATGGGGTTTTGTGCACTGCTTCCTACAGCATGTGAGAGACGAGTACAGGAGGGTTTCTGGCAGAAGAGGAATGAAAGAGAGGTCGTTGGTTGTTGGTCCTGTTTGCTTCGAATAACAGTTGCTTTTCATGATTTAGAAGTTGATTGGGATGCATTTGTCCCATGCTGATCATTTGACTGAAGTTAGGGAAGAAACTTCACCAACACATCTTCTTTGGTGGAAGGCTGGGACATCAGTTGTGAAGGATGTGGATCATGTCATCACGGCCAAGGATGTAGACCATTGTCATCACGGCCAAGGATGTAGGCCACGTCATCGCAGCGAAGGACGGGGTGATGTCTTCACAGCAATGGTTGGTGATCATGTCATCACAGCCAAGAGATGTGGATCATGTCTTCACAACAATGGATGGGGATCATGTCATTACGGTGAAGAATGTGGATCATAAAGGGCAATGATTGAGTGTTCTTGAGAACTGAGTGGCTGCGGCTTGAGGAGATCAGCTTGTCGAAGCATTGGAAGGAAGTGGTGCTGGCGAGCCAGGATCATTATCATTGTGAACGATGTTGTCTGCATTTTGTTACTGGTTGTTTGGTAAGCGATTTTTTGCGGTTTTGAGTGCCTCCAATGAGGTTTTGCTTGCTCAAAGAATTTGTTTAAATACAGATCAGTTTATTCTTCAAGCTCGAGTAATAAATCATACACAGTGGCGATAATGTCCAGTATATGGTATATATGGTTATCTTAGCGTTGCGGCTTTGTTATTGGCTATTGAGCTCAGCTCAAGAGCATGTATCGTTGGTTATGTAAGTTATTCAATAAGTTCCGATATTCGGAGCTTGGTCTGTACAGCTTCCACCACTTCATAGAGCTTTGTATAAGGATCTGTCATATTTTCATCGTCGTAGATATTGGACTGTGGAGTCTTAGTTTTATGATTGCGCATTTGTTATCCAAATTTGTCACTGAGTGTCTCCTTAGTGGGAGTTGGGAGTCATGCCTACCCCAAAAAATTATGCTTCAATGTATTGCATTGGACCCTTCAAAAACAAAAAAAACAAAAACAAAAACCATTACTTTCTGTTGCAAGAAGGATGGATATTCTGAATCCCTCTCAGCAATTAACCTCAATACAGTCGGTTAATACAAAGACATCCAATCTGAGTTGGGCCGAACAGTCGGGCCGTGGGTTTTATGGGCCCATACTGGACCCCGAACTTCCCACCGCGAGGCCCACCAGAAAACGGCAGCCCTTCCCCTTTTTGTCCGAAATTTGAACTCGCAGACTCGTCACTCATCGTTTCTCTAGTCACTCTTCGTCTTCCCCTCTTCGGCTCTCACTGTGACCAGCTAGCAAAGCAAAGCGAAGATGATGAAGCTGGTCAGGATCCTCAAGCACAGGTAACTTCTCCATTTCCCCCTCTCTTCAAGGCTCCTTGTGTATAGAACTTTCAAACCCCTAGCTCTATGAATCGTCGATGTCGTCGTCATCGGGTGAACTGTTAGGGTTTCGCTGTTCGAAATATGATTGGGAGCGGAGAGAGCGTCGTTGAGGGAGTTCGTTTTTGTCATTTTCCTTATTAGATGGTAAATGTTTGAATCGATGTTCTGAAAAGGGAAAGTAGGGTTGAGGAGGTTAAATTGCCTTGTAGTTATAGCGTCTAGATGGTTAGGAGGGGGCTCAGGCGGTTCTGTCAACCGGGTGTGATTGTATTTCGATTGCTGAATAGTATACTGTAAGGTGAAAATGTAGTAGAATTACGCAGAAAGATGTGTTAGGCATATCGGATTCCAGCTGAAAAATCTATTTGCAATGAGTAGAGTGGTTCAACATGTTATGTGTGCTTGTTATGAGATCTTTGTTATACGATGTGGTTATTTCTGTTCTTAACAAAAGAGACCACGAGGATGAAATATTGTAAACTACATTGTTATCAAGGTATAGCTACTGTAGAAGTAGAACCTATTTTTTAGGGTGAGATGTGTTGGTAGTTGGGTCCCTCTTAAGAATACTTTTGGACAGACCATCCCCTAGTAGGAGGTAGTCATTTGAGGCTACAAGTTCTGCTCACATGTTGTCATTTGAGCAGTGTGAATTGAATCTGTGCTGCAAGGATAATATCTTGCCTTACCTCGAAGGGGGTCTGTAGGTGTTTTTCCCTGAATTGGGAACATCGGCAGCCCTGGTTTCATTCCCTTGATATCTATTTCGTTAACCATTCTTGTATCAGGAACAGGGCATATGGAATGGCTTTTGAGAAGAGTGGTGGGTTGGATGCACAATGCTTGTGCCGCTTTGGAGATCGTGCTGGAATATCAACTTTCAGTGGGTCTTTAGAAGCCAAAGGTACTAATGTATTTGCTTACTCTACTACTTGCACTTCGTGCAAGCGATATTGTTATGGTCTCTGTCTTTTCATTTAACTTTTAGTCTCATGTTCGTTGTTGTATTTGTTCGTTTTATGAGCTTTGCAGAAAAGATATATGCAGATTTTAATGTCTACAAGGGGAAAGCTGCTCTTTCTGCTTCTCCTGTTCTCCCAAAATTTAGCAGAATTGATGTGAGATTTTGCGTGTTCAGCTCTCCTCCTTCCATGTGAATGTTTCATTGTGTTTGTCCAATGTCATACATTGATTTAGTGGAACTGGAAACCATGACCCAGGTAAAAGCTAGAAACTGTGGAAGTCGCAAAGTTTTTATATTACCTATACTATCATGCACTTTGGAGTTTTATTACGCGTGATCGTGATCCCTCTGCCCTCAGTTTAACGTGCTGCATATTTTTATTTTTCTGTTATCAGATTGAGGTCTTACTTTGATTTCAAAGCATTCACTTATCTCAGATTGTGCATGAAACTACTCTTATGTTAATTTGTCCATTTATTTCAAATGGACATTAATATTTGTTTGCTATCCCAAGAATTTCAGCTGTGTTTTGACTTATATCATTCTTGGTACTTAGTCTGGTGGTCTGAAAGTTGATCGATGTGGCGCCATGATGTTGAGATTCACTCCAGCATTAGGGGAGCGCAAGTATGACTGGGATAGGAAGCAGGTGTGTATCTATTAAGACCCGCCTTTTCTCTTTTGTAGCCTTCGTGATGGGTATGTACTATGTGGAGGCAGGAGACGAATCATGCTGCTTCTTCTCGTGATTGTCCTTAAAAAGGAATAGCATTCTTATCGTAATGCCCCATGGTGCATCTTGTCTTCATGCTTAAAACTTGGATGCACTTGTTACAATTCCGTGCCAATTGATAAATGTTTTTCTGTCTTATGAACTTCCGTATTTTATTGATGGTTTTAGTGCTGTTAGGTGCCTAGTTTATATCCAAGAGTTGAGAGCTTTTGTAATTTTTTTGTTGCCTGACTTTATGCAACTTACATATTGCAGCTGTTTGCTTTATCAGTCACAGAGATTGGATCCATGATTAACTTGGGTCCTAATGGTTCTTGTGAGTTCTTTCATGACCCTTCAATGAAATCGAGGTTTATCTTACCTCCTGATCACTGAGCTGCTTAATCATTATCTTCCTAACTGGTTCGTAAGATTAAAGAAGCCGTTTTACTTGACAGTAATGCTGGTCAGGTGCGAAAGACCCTATCTGTCAAATCACATGGTGATGGTAGTGGCTACTTCATTTCTTTGGGTAAGCACTTGTCTTTTTCCGCATTTGTAAATCACAATGCTCTAGAAAAGTTTGCGGGTGCTTTACCTATGTCAGCTCACTTAATGCTCTAGCATTAAGTAATCTGTTTGATAGACCCTCTTGAGCTGTTTAAACATTAGTCTGCCGATTTGAGCTACTAATGAAACCAATACACCCTTACCAAATCATTTTTCTTTTCAGCAAGAACTAAGAATCCTTTATTCATGGAAGAAACCCGGACCATAACATGAACCGGTTCTGTTTCCAATATTCTTTATAACGCTAAATGAGGAACCGTACATGGGATCAATTTCTATTGCATGTTATGCCTAGTGGAACTTGGAAATCTTGTGGAAATGAGGTCAATTACTTTGCGCATTCTGTTCTACACAGAGAGGTTGTGATGTGTGAACGACAATGATTTTCTCGTATAATGCATTTCCTTAGATCCCATCCTTGTACACCATGCCTAGAGGTGGGTAATTTTGTGTCCTAGTCATCTGCCAGCATTAGAAGGCCCGGCTCAGGATTTTCCTTGAAAAACGATTAGAGCTTCCCAGCAGCTGTAGGATACCGTTTTCTCTTTGTAGCGGTTTTTGTTTTGAAGGAACATATATAAAGTTCTTTTTATCTAGTGGTCTTAAAGGACTTAAGTCTCAACTGAATACTTTAGTTGCTTCTTCCTCTCTGATGACCTAACATCTTCTTGAACCGACTGGTCCAATATTGCTGCAATGTCATCCAGATTGGTAATTAGAAATTTTGATGATATGCTTCAGAAACATATTCTTGCAGAACAAGCTCTGTAGCACTTCCCAGTGCAAGTTTATATCTGATAGATCAGCTGTTAGCATTACTGTATGAAAGGTCTTCGGTAAACGTGCTCCATGTTTCGATTTTTTGATTTTTTTAACCAATATATAATGCATGCTATCCTTCAATTATAAATATATAATGCTATAGAATGGTCTTGATTAGTCATTTGTTAGACGTTTTGTTTTGATGCTTGGTTAGTCACTTGGTTTTTATTAGTTATTTTTTGATTTGTTAGTCATTTTTGTTTTTAATTACTTATTCTTTATTTTGGTTAGTCATTTGTGATTTGGTTGGTCATGGGCGTGGTTAGTCATTTTGATCAATATTATTGATCGGTCATCATAGTTTTGGTTCGTCATATTAATCGATCGATCATCATGGTTTTGATTCATTACCCAGGTTGGTTGATTCTAATGATTTGCTTCGTTATCTTGGTCGCTCATGTTTTTTTTTTTTTTTGGATGGTGATGCTCAACCATCGATTTTGAGTGTAAGAATGTTTTTCGATCAATCATTTGGGTCTAATGGATTTATAATGACTAATGTGTGAGTTTATATGTTTATGGGGTTGTAATGGTTAAAGCATGAGTTTTTAGTTATTAAAATATTTTGTTTCATGTTTCAATATGTGAAACAAAATTAGCATAATGTTACTTTGACATTATTACAACACTCATAAAAGTTTATGCTTGAGTAAAGGTCTAGTTTTCTTAATCCTGTGATGTTGTTTATCCTATATCTTTGTGCAGCTGTCGCAGATAATCTTAAAAAGATCAATGAGCGGATTACAGTTCCTGTAACATCTGCTGAATTTGCAGTCATGCGATCGGCTTTCAATGTATGCTCTTCTTTCTATTTACTATATATATTCTCCTCTGCTCATTTGACGTATGAACAAGAGCGTTATTAGTATAATCAGTGTAGCGTACTAGTGTGTGCCTTTGTCTCGCATGGGCATGGGTAAACCATCAGCAACATGCTCAGAACAAATGAATATAAATCACATATAAAAACAAGAAAAAGTCACCAAGGGGTCCAGAGTCACTCCAGACCGATTAAATATAAATTTTAATATCTCAAATCTAACCTAAAATATAAATTTCATCATCCCAATTAAATATAAATTTTAATATCTCAAATCTAACCTAAAATATTTGGATCAAATGGAAAAAAATATAATTATCATATATACAAAATATTTCACAAAGAAATATAAAAAAAGGTCTTAAAACTTTATATTCCTATGCGAAATCGTCATTGAATAATTATAAATAATCTAATACTTTTGTTCTCAATTTTCTATTTTATTTTATGAGTCAAGTTTTACATTAGATTTTTCTATCTCTAACTTTTAATTCAATCTAATAATCGAGATTGAAGACTAATATAAACAGCGTAAATGGTAATACTTAAATCAATTTATCGAGAATAAAAAAAAGAATCAAACTATCAAGTTCAATATACATTTAATACAAAGATTATTTTAACTCTATTATGTTTATTCATTTCGTGAAGTGCACGCATCAATATTCTATATATCGTATTACCCAATTTCTTTTAAGCGTGCAAACTACGGCAAATTATTTCGATGACAAACGGTATGATGGGACATTATTGTCATTTTAAAAAGATGTCATTTAAAATAATTAAAATCAATTAAATAAATCTAATCTAACATATATCTTAATCAATCGAAATTCAAATAATATCTGGATTGCTTCTATCACCAACCATCGTAACCTGAATTTTATTAAATCTAATATAAAGAATTCTTCATTGATCTTATATTATACACAATATCTTTAACAAACAAATAATTAGATTAGTGATTAAAAACACAAAATAAACGGTAATATTTAGGAAGGTAATATGCTAAACTAAAAAAACAAAAACAAAAACAAAAATCAAAATATTCAAACATTATTAATTCAAAATAAAATAAAAATAGATCAATGATTTTCCAAAAGAAAATATAAGTTATCTATATCACATAGAAGAAACAAAAACATAAAGTAAAAAATAAAATTTATTTTTAATATAAATTTACAAAAAAATAATCTATCATTTTTTTTGTGACATAAGTCATTTAACGATATTATTTCATTATAATTTTTCGTCCCGTGCAACGCACGGGGCAGTATTCTACTATATACCATATTATCCAATAACTTTTATGTGCGACAAACCATTTTGATGGCAAGCGGTCTGACGGGATAACATTGTCATTTTAAAATTTTAATGGATAATCAAGTAATTTTATTTTATTTAAACCTACCGAATTTTATCCAATTATTTTATAATCTTTGATTATGCATTGAACGATCGAGATTAAGTTCGAACGATATTAACTTTAACCTAACTATTTGATCAAAAGTTAAAAGAATTCTAAACAATCAATCGTATCTATAATTATAATCAAAATTTAATATCTATAATTTAATATAAAATATTTGGAAGAAATAAAAAATACTATGCAAAATCTTTCACAAAGTAATAATTATAAAAAATCCTCACAGTTTTATATATGAAATCATCTTTTAGCATAATAAAACAATAACTTTTGATAAATTTTATCCAAAATAAAAAAAAATATAACGTTCATTAGACATTAATCTATATAGATAAGTTTAATATTATTTATTTATATTATTTTTATTCATCCTGTGCAGCGCATGAGTTAGTATTTTAGTATATGTCGTATTACTTAGTCGCTTTTAAATGCGGCAAAACGCGACAAACGACAAACGGTATGACAAGGTATTATTGTCATTTAAAAAATTGAATGGATAATCAAATTATTTTATTTTATTTAAATTAAGAGAGCCGTATATAATTAATTTATGGTCTTTGATTATGAATTGAACGATCGAGATTTAATTTTGATCAAAAGTTAATATGTCAAATTTAACATAAAATATTTGGATGAAATAAAAATATATAATAATTATATATGCAAAATCTTTCACAAAGAAATAATTATAAGAAATCCTAACAGTTTTATATATGAAATTGCCTTGTAGTATAATAAAATAATAACTCAAAAAGAAAAACTATAAAAAAAACTATCACATTCAATATACATCAATTTATATAGATATGTTTAATTATTATTTGTTTATATTATCTTTATTCCTTCCGTGCAACGCACGGATCAGTATTGTGGTATATATCGTATTATCCAGTCGTTTTTAAGTGCGTAAACCACGGTAAACTATTTCGATGGCAAATGATATGACGGGGCATTATTGTCATTTAAAAATTTCAACGAGTAATCAGGTAATTTTGTTTTATTTAAATTAATAGAATCTTATCCAATTAATTTATATCCTTTGATTATGAATTGAATGATCGAGAATAAATTTTGACGATATAAAATTTAACCTAATTATTTGATCAAAAGTTAAATTAAATCTGAACAGTCATATACATATATAAATATGTATGTATATATATATATGCAAAGTATTTTACAAAGAAATAATTATAAGAAATCGTAATAATTATATATATGAAATCGTGTTATATATAATAAAACAATAATTTTTGATAGATTTTATTTTAAAAAAAAACTATCAATTTCATTATACATTAATATATATAGGTAAGTTTAATGTTATTTGTTTATGCTATTTTTATTCATTCCGTGTGGCGCACAGATTAGTATTATATATCGTATTACTCAGTTATTTTTAAGCGGTAAATCGCGACAAACTATTTTGATAGACAAAACGGTGTTATAGGATATTATTGTTATTTAAAAATTTTAATGGGTAATCAAGTAATTTCATTTTATTTAAACTAATTAACAAAATCTTATCCAATTATTTTTTAGCTTTTGATTATGAATTGAACGGTGGAGATTAAATGTTGACGATATTAAATTTAGCCTAACTATTTGATCAAAAGTTAAAAAATCCCAAATGATCAATTATAAATTTTAATTATCAAATCTAACCTAAAATATTTGGATCAAATGAAAAAAATATAATCATCATATATACGAAATATTTCTCAAAGAAGTATAAAAAAATCCTTAAAATTTTATAGTTTTATATGAAATTATCATTAAGGAATTATAAATAACCTTATTTTTTTCTAAGTTTTTTATTTTATTTTATAAGTGAAGTTTTACATTAGATTTTCTATCTTTGTATTTTAATTCAATTTAATAATCGAGATTGAAAAGTAAGATAAATAACGCATGTAGATCATAATACTTAAATTAATTTATCGAAAAAAAAGATGCAAACTATCAAGTTCAATATATACAATAACCTATATACCTATATAGGTAAGTTTTTTCATATAAATATTATTTTAATTTTATTATGTTTATTCATCTCGTGCAGCGCATGGGTCACTATTCTAATGAATACAAGTTACTCTAGGGTACACGTTGCTCATTGTTTACAAATAAGGGAAGTCTCATTTACTGCTTTTTGGTTTCTCAGCCATGAACTATTGATAGAAAATAAAGTTGCATGAAAATCTTGCGTTTGTGTATTCTCCTATTGAGCCGTCTATTTCTGAATGACCAATTTTTTTGCTAAAAAGGGTGGACTCACGTACAGTGCACATCGTCATCATATACCCTTTTCTTGACTAAAACATGATGAAAGGACTAGTGTTGGTATGTGGGTCCAGTGTTGAGCCTGGAAAGCGGTTCTTGATGACGATCCGGTAGCGAGGATTGACGTTCCATTTACGCTCATAAGCATTTAAGCATTCATTATCTCTTCAAGTGTTCTTTTGATGCATAAGCACTTGCTCTGTTTGCCTTGTTTTTTGTAGTTTGCTTTGCCCTTCATAATGGGTTGGGACCGTTACACCAATAGCGTTACAGACCGCCCGCTTGCTGAATATATTTCGAGCTCAGGTGCAAATCCAGCAAAGATTGATCCGGAAAACTTTGCTACTGAGTGGGACAGGTGAAGCTGAGTCAGGTTCTCGATGCCTTCTCTCCAATGTCTGTTATTCGGCGCTTTGAATTTTGATATCGGCGCTTGCACTCTCCCTACTATGTACTCCTCATTCTGCAACAGAAAACAGAAACTGTTGTTGGTTCGTCTTTGAATGGTGCTCTATTTAAAGAGCTTTGCATCAGCTTGTTTAACCACAAATCTCGACTGATATACTTATGTTGTATGCAGGCCCGTCTGTTATGTTCTGTGAAAGGAGTTCGTTCTCTCATTCTCATTTTGCGTTTACCTCATATGGTTTTATCCACTCAAAATATTGTGCTAAATAGCTTGAATAGCAAGTCCAAAAGTTGCAGCAATTTGAGTTTTGTTTTTGTTGAGTCAAACTTGAACTTATGTTACGGGAATGTTTTTTCAGAAACAATTATTGTTGACGTTATATTCTGTAATTGTATGCTTTGGCAAAATTTTTGGTAAAAGAGAACTTGACAAAATGTGTATTGAATGGTGAAATATAAGGTGGTGATGCATGAATTTCAACCGAAAAAAAATAATCTTGATGATTTAACGATTGAGATTTAAATATAAAATTATATATTGAATATTAAAATCTGATAATTTAATCTTAATTTCATATTTAAATTGTTTTCTCTCTCCTAACCCGGTAAATTTCATTAATGAGCCTTTTCCTCAATTACATCAAAGGAAACAAACAACAGTAAGCACCGATACATCACTCAATAAAAAAAAGTCAAACATAGAATTTGCATCCTGCATAACCTAGGAGCAACTTCCTCATGTTTTCAACAATATATTTAAATTATTTTAATCTCCATCGTTATCTCATTATGTTTTTGACACAATGCATACACACAGAAGTTTTAGATTTATCATTTGGACAAAAAGTTTTCGTTTCCAGTACCAATTACTACGCGTCGTCCCTCTTTTCCTTCTTCACGTTTCTCCCAATTTTCTCCACCGCCGAATCGAAACTCAACCGCCGTCGCCGTCGCCGGCGATTTGCGAGAGAGTTGATTGTGATTTTGTGTTACAGTGTTAGTTGAATGCCGATTCCGGCGCCGGTGTCTTCTCCGATGAGCGGAGTCGCTGGTTGGGTGGAGAAGAAGATGGTCGATCCTCTTATGCAGATTCTCCGCAGGTAGTACCTCTTTGTAGTTTGAATGGACGCAGAGTTGCTGTTGTTTTCGTGTTTGGATATGTTTGTGTGATTGATGATGAATGTTTAATCCGGAGAAGTATTCTAACTGGTGTGGTAAGATGTAGTTTGAGATCAAAGTGAAGGAATCGAAATCGAGAGCCGTGAGTTCCACATTTTGACTTTCGGATTTGTATTGTGGTCTACTATATGATTGATTCAGGTGTAATTTATAGGATGCTTGCTATCAGCTTTGTTGGAAACTGAAGCTTGTCGATGCTAGTTGTGTTGGTGATATTGAGGATGCGAATGTTAGAGATGTTAGAGAAATGTCTTTTTGGAATGCTGGATTTTTTTTTTCATAGTCTGGATTTGATGTAGTGTTTTGTCACGCTCATTTGTGTTTTTTCGTATCTCAAGGGGTACAGCGCCTAAGCAACTGGCCTTCTCTGCATCGCTTGGAGTTACTTTGGGTATCTTCCCAATCTGTGGTAGGTTTCCCTCCTTGCCGTTGGTGTTACAAGGATCTCATTCACCGTTATTTCATAGTTTTTGTATGGAATAGTCATGTACATAGAGTTGTAGGGTATGGTTTTGTTCTATCAGATTTCCAAAACATGGAATACTTGAAGTGTGTGGTGCGTAACTTGGTCGCTCAGGTTTTTTCTTAAGTCTTAAAAGGATCACGATGTTTTATATTCTATCAGGTCTTTTCTGTTTAATGATAACTTTGTTTTGGCCTTTACAGGGGTCACAGTATTTCTTTGTGGGCTAGCTATTGCTTTGTTGGGTTCTCATTGCCATGCTCCAACTGTGATGCTGGCTAACTTTGTTGCTACTCCCATAGAGTTGAGGTGACTCAGCCTACCTATCCATGCATACACTTATGTCTTCTCTATACTACTTTGATGTCATTCGTAATGGATATTTATATTTCGGCAACTAATGTGCAATATGTATTTCTTTCTGTCTTTTAAACTCATGTTGTATGCTATTGCAGTCTGGTGATACCTTTTCTGCGTCTTGGTGAAGGCATTTCTGGCGGCCCTCATTTTCCCTTGACAGCTGATGCGCTAAAGAAGGTTTTAACTGGCCAAGCTTCTAGGGAAGTCCTACTCAGTATTGTTCGTGCGGTATGCAGACAATATCTCCATTGAAAGCATTTATGTTCTGTGTAAACTTTTTGTGATTTCTGTAAATTTTCTGCTTCAATTGGTTTTTATCTTTTACTCATCTATTTACCTAATATATAATATGCTGTGGTGGAAGTGCTAATGAAATCTCATGTATCAACAACTATCGCAGATCCTAGGATGGGTAGTTGCAGCACCCTTTATCTTGGCAGTTCTCTATATCCTCCTGTTCCCGTGTTTCAAGTTTCTGGTTCAGAAGTTCGGTACTACTCCTTCGAGCCCAAAGAGGTCGTTGCTTAACCATCCAGAGGTCAGGTTGAAGGTGAGGGCTGTTTAATTCATTTCATTCTCAAGTGTGTATGTCATGCCACCTCTTTGGTCCTGGTTGTGACACTTTTATTGTCACCTATTTGTAAATAGATATGAAGTATCATATGAAGATGTCCTGTATCCTGCTGGAAATTTGTGAGTTTAGATATTGTTGTGGCAACAGATCCTAGTAGAATGAAATAAATCATATAAAGTATCGGTCAATTCTCTAGCAATGTTGTGTTAAATCTTGCAACACTTGGTGGGTTGTGCTAGAAGTCATGTTCTTTTGAGTTACAGTGTAGCCAATGTCGGCTTTTGGAATCTGTAAATTCGGCAACAATGTTATGCTTCTATCTACGAGTAATATCAAAGAATCATTCAGATTTTGGTGTTTTCTTTACATCCTTTTCAATCAAAATACCCATGAAGTAGCAATTATGAGTGATGTGGGTAATCAACCTTTTCGTCACCTGCTTTGTTCCTCGCCACCAATTCCCAATATCACAAAATGCCAATGCCAAGAAATCGGTATGCCCAGACACCAAATCATCGAAGTGCCGTCATCTGTCAATACTGACTATGATTTTGTACTGGAGAGAGCAAAGGAGACCACTGCACACAGATGAAATGAAGAATAGGCAGAGCCAGACTTCGATATCTCATGCATTCACAGGTACCTTTTTTCTTTCGGATGTTTCTCTTTGATGATGATTTGGGTAAAGAAATTATTATAAGCTAATGTTGACTGACAAATTGTTATCATTGGTGTAGGTCGACAAACTATTGAGGAATGAGGGGTGTGATGGAGCAGAGTCACTCTTCTGATGATTTTCTTTAACCTGAGGTGATTTTTATTCTTTACTAGTTTCAAGCTTTAATGACTTTCTCAACATTAGTACACCTGCAATCAAATATTATTATTTAGTAGCCAAAAGAACTCTGAGATTGATATGTATAGTGGATTTGATGAGTATGATCATACTTCAAAGGGACTTAACAAATGGCGAAGGACTTATGAGAGTGAAGACCTGCAGAATAGGATGAGGAGTACTACTTCTCTTCAAGGTGTTTTATTTATGGAGTTTCTACGTGGAATCAACTATTATAGTACAATATCATCTCGCCGTTGCTTTTCGAGAAAAAGGTCATTCATTGAACTTATAACGGTTCACTTCATTGTTGTCTTACGATACTGATTCCCATTAAACGGAACTTTCACTTCGGATATTTGGCATTCTTCTTGTGGTCTGCTGATGTCTAATCGTATCATTACCTCTGTTGGTTTAGTAAAGTGCACGTGTTTCCTCTTGGCTACCAAAGCATAATGCTCCACTAACTACCATCTTTTAGTTACTTCATTAATTTTAATATCCTCTCCTACATTTAATTGCTGTCCCTAGTTTGATAATGTGTCTGCACCATTTCTTCTGTCAAAGTATGATTTTAAAGATGGCATTATTCAATATTTTCAAAGGCTTAATATCCAAGCACGTGAACTAGATGCAAGTCATTGATATATCTCAACCATGACACATAAAAAAAGGGAGAAAAAGATCTACCTCTTAATCTAGCACTTCGATGCATCTTCAGGGTTTATCAAGGAGGCAGTTAAACAATCGAACCAACTGAGATATTAAGTAAGTGGTTAAAGAAAGAAGAGAAAGCTACTCATTTGGGTGACTTTCCTATTTTTTGCACATAAATTAGTTACCTCCCTTGGTTTAATAAGGTGCATGTATATTGCTCTTCTTCTAATTCTGCATCCACCCTGTTGACTTGCTCCCACTTTGCAAAGTCCTGTTCTAGCTTTTCTTGTCATGCCATATATTACATGACGTTCACATGAAAAACGAAAATTAACATTGGCAAGGCATTGTTTTGCAAGTTTTCTGATGGTATGTACTCATTTTTTCACCCTCTTGCTGGTCTAATGATGTATGATATATTCATTCTCTTTGTTCATATCATGCAGCGTTAGCATCTTGGTATCTAATATGTGTGAGGCGAATATATTTTAGATTTATATGAATATTTGAGGCGTGTAGGCTACATCGTTCTTAGCTGTTTCTTAGTTTAAGATGATCTGTGAGAAAGCAAAGGAGAAGAGCAAAGCTCACCTCTAACTCAACTCATATGATTTAGCTTGTGAAGTTCCATGTCAACCACATGATTGAACTGCCAGTTATACACCCTACGCTCCTCTCTCCCCTCTTCAACCTCACCTATTCCATTTTTCAACAAGCCACAGCAGCTGGTCACTTCATCCAATTTAAACCATGTATTAATTTTAGAGCAGTCAGCCTAGGAGTGGTGGAGTGTTTATATTTCATTGTTATCATTGTCGTCAAAGAAAAAAGATTGTAAACGAGGCGAGATACAGGGAAGGTTAGTATATCGTTCAACGCGATAAATTCATTATTTTCCTGTCGTTACGCTATGGTGCTAAATTAGCTTTCCAGTTTTAGAATGTCTGTGCTTATGTGTTTGTGCTGATCTGTATCTATCCCTTTCACTGATGCTTCCCAGTTTGGATTATTAGATTTCCGTTGTATGCTATCTGGTCCTTCGGTTTGGTGGTCTTGGTTTAATTCAGTGCCTTTTTTGGTTATAATAATCTGTGATAGATTTCATGAACTTGTGTGATTTCAGCGAAACATCAAAGTTTTTTGGTTGAAAGAATTTCTTGGTAGCGCATTGGTGAGTAGCTCAATTTGGAAAAAGTTTGATTTCACTAACCTTTTTCTCCCCTGCTTACATTGGTGATCTGCACTTTGAACAAGCACATCGCATGTGCACATCCATATTAAGATTGTAACATAAAAGAAGGAATTGTACACCACAACCTACCTACCTCATGCTTTCCATGTTGGTGATGACTGATCATTGCTATTTTGGCAGTCGTCGACTGCTTAGTTACCAGAAAATAATTTCCATTACTATTCAGTCTGTGGTATTGAGAGATGCTGATACTCATGCTCGTCTACTTAAACATGCTCAACATCTTATGATCATGTGATTTATATTAATTTTTATGCCTGGACTTGTTCTTTTCTAACAAAGTTTAGTTACCTGCAATCTTGTATAAATAGTTGAGGCTGGTACCAGTCTATTAGGCCTTCATCAACTTGAATTGATGAAACAGAAAACAAATGCTTAGTGTTATTTATGTTGGGTGGACATGGCTGTGTATTTGCATGGGCAGATGCTGGACGGGGATTCAAAGAAAATGAGGGGTAGGGCGGTTTCAGGAAAAGCCATATTCATATTATGTGTTGCCAGCTTTCTGGGTGGATCAATCCTTACCAGTCGGACTTGGAGCCGTCGGGAGAAATATAATCAGCAGGTGGACAAAAATGACCAGGTCACGACTGTCAAGGTCCCATACCACATTGAGAAGCCAGCCTATATAGCAACCAATGAGTTTGATCATAAGCGCGTACGCTATCATTCTTATAGTGGGTCCCAGTGACTACTGATAGCTCTTCTTATTGTTATTTTCTAGTGACTATCGTATTCTTTTCTTGCGCTTCAACAGAAGCTGGTTGAAAGAAAACCTCGTGATATCATGGAAGAAGTTGCGAGGACGCATCAAGCGATCCGGTTAGTAGTTAGATATGAATGTTGCTTTTCTTCCGAGATTGGTCAATTTCCGATTCTCTTCTGCCCACTGCTGACAACAGTTCTAAGCTTTCTTTTCCTAATGTTCTGTATTGGAGTGTACGTACAGGTCCCTTGATAAAACAGTATCAACATTGGAAATGGAGTTAGCAGTTGCTCGTACTAGCCAAGCTGCAAAAGCTGAGCTCTCCCTAGAAAAGCCTTCCAATCAGAGTCTCCGAAAGGCGTTTGTCGTCATTGGGATCAACACTGCCTTCAGCAGCAAAAAAAGAAGGGACTCGTTAAGAGAAACGTGGATGCCCCGAGGTTGACCTATGTGAATATCATTTGCACATAATACTCTTTTTCTTTTTCTATCTTTAGTTCTTCTTCTTATGCTTTTGAGAGAAATTGTGGCACTTAAATGGCATGCTTGATCAGGAGATAAGCTGAAGAAGTTAGAAACAGAGAAGGGGATCGTAGTTCGGTTTGTGATTGGACACAGTGCAACACCTGGAGGTGTACTTGACCGAGCAATCGATGCAGAAGATGCAGAGCACAAGGATTTTCTTCGCCTGAATCATGTTGAAGGTTACCATGAGCTTTCTACCAAGACCCGTTTATACTTCTCCACTGTCATGTCCATTTGGGATGCTGATTTCTATGTCAAAGTGGATGATGATGTGCACCTGAACCTAGGTAATCAAAGACTAACATCTTTTGCGATCAGTTGAACTGGTGCATATCCGAAAGTGTTAAATGTATGTAGAAGGATCTGTTCGACCAGTAGATAACAACAAAAGTTCTATTAATTCCTGATCCTCCATAACGCACTTGTCGAAAATGCTGATTTCTCTAAAAGTTTGAAGTACCTTAATCTCCTGGTGCATTATCTACTATATTCTTGTGGTAGTCTGACTAATATTAGTTGCATCCTTGTCATGTAATTTGCTTTGTCATACAGGTATGCTAGCTAGCACCTTGGCCAGGTACCGAACCAAGCCGAGGATCTACATCGGTTGCATGAAGTCTGGTCCTGTCCTATCCCAAAAGTGAGTTCGCTTATGAAACTATCCATTGGCATACGCATACCAGATTGGTTATTCGGTGAGTTCATGCACTTCTTTTTCTTCCTGCTGCAGAGGAGTTAAATATCATGAACCAGAGTTCTGGAAATTTGGCGAAGAAGGGAATAAATACTTCCGGCATGCCACAGGCCAATTATACGCGATTTCAAAGGACCTTGCTGCTTATATCTCTATCAACACGTAAGCTACCTCTATCTGAGAAATGTTATGTGAGGGAAAGCAAGTGCCCTGCAATGCTATGATTGTTGAGACAAGCCAAGCACTTACCTCATTAACATCCTTTCACATTATGTTTAACCTCGTGTGCTCCAGTACAATGTTTTAGATGCCGGAGTCAGGAATATTTTTGTGTCTCGAACTGTGTACTTAAAAGAATATGTGGAATCGCAGACCGATCTTACACAGATATGCCAATGAGGATGTCTCCCTTGGAGCATGGCTGATCGGTTTAGAAGTCGAACATATTGACGACCGCTCGATGTGCTGTGGGACTCCTCCAGGTACAAATCCATGATCCATCACTAAAAATGAAACATTTCGCAAGTTCTGTTTGGCATCTGCATCTTCATGGCCGCACTGTACTTCCATATGATATATAGATTGTGAATGGAAGACGCAAGCTGGGAACGTATGTGTAGCATCGTTCGACTGGTCGTGCAGCGGAATATGCAAATCCATCGACAGGATGAAAGATGTGCACAATACGTGTGGAGAAGGCGATGCTGCGGTTTGGAATGTTGAGCTTTAAACCAGTGGCATTAGAATAGAGTGAATTAATGACGATCAATTCAGACTGATCATGAAAATAGCCATTGTGGACTCATCTCCATTGAGATTGTTTGGAGAACTCTTTTGCTAGCTGTTCATGTTTGTTGCTTCTTGTTAAGAGGATGCCTTGCTTGAAAATAATAAAACTGTGTGTTAATTGTTATTGGTCACAGGCTCGTTGGATTCCTTCTTATTCTACAACTGGTTCATACGATGTCATCATGATCTTCATCTTGATTATGCCTTAAATTGCACTTGTTTCATAACTTTTTTATCATATAAATCCATCTCAACAGGTTAGAATGAAGTTTCAAGTGTTGGTCATTGGTTATCTAACGCTTTGTCCTCTTCCTTTTATTTGAACTTGTATCCATTGGAGAGGTGACTTGTTATCTTCGTCTCATAAAAAACATAACCTTAGTTTAGCTCGGCGATAAAGTTATCCAAGTTACAAATTATCCGTAAAACGATCAAATATTCTTTTATGTAAAAATAACGTGAAACAGTAATGATAATTTAAATTGTATTTCAACCCTGAGGTAGCGACATAATTTTCTTACGTCGTTAAGACGAATAACGAATTTCTTCAAATATGTGTTGAATAGTGCAACAGTAATGTAACATTGCATTTTTTTTGAACGGAGAGAGTAATTCCCTAATCAAATGATAAGAAAATGATTGCATAATACTACCTCCATCCCAATTTAATTGTTACGGTTTGACCCGACTTGAGATTCTATATGTGTTGAATTTACAAAAAAATTCGTTAAGATACAGCTTTTCCAAAAATATTCCAAAAGATACAACTTGAAAAAAAAAAATCCCCGAAACATCCAATCTCATTTTCCCACTCTCTCTTCTTCCTCTTCCTCTACTCTTCCACCTCATCCGCCACCGTCCGTTCCCTTCGCCCCTCCCGTCATAACCTCTCCTTCAACGTCGCCACCGTCACCACCACTGTCTCTCCCAAATACGATCATCAACCCAAAGCACTGACCAACCCGCTCAGGTCTCGCTTTCTCGTCTTCTTGCTTGAAAGCGGCATCGGAGAAATAAAGGTCATGGATGACGAGGATGAGAATGGTGATATGTTGGAGGAGGTGGTATGATGATGATGTGCTAAATTCATTGATCGATTTGTACTTACTGTTGATTTTTGAAAAATAATAAAGACGCACTGTTTGAAACAGTGCGTCTTTACTATTACGAACAATGAGTCTTTATTATTTCAAACAATGTATCTTTGTTATTTCTCTTTTAGGATTTTTGAGTTGAATGGGGAAGATGAAGATGATTATGCCGATGAAAATGTCATCAAGTTCGATTCTCTTCAATTGACGCGTTTTGGGACGCACTGTTTCATTGAACTAATGCCCTATTTGAAAACAGTGCGTCAGTTACGAGAACCCGTGCGTCAGGTGTTTTTCCATTTTCTGATTACATATGAAAAATAGAAATAAAATGAGCACAATTTTGGATATTCACTTAATCTTATTAGGTCTAGGCGCTTTTTTTTAGTAATAAAGGTCCTATTTTCGGGTTTTTGATTTTTGAGTTGGTACACTGTTTCGTTAAACTGACGCCCTGTTTTGAAACAGTGCATCAGTTTTGTTTGCGTTGCATTTTTTATCGATTCAATAAATTTAAATTCGATTTGGATTCGATAGTCGATTTGAGTTGGCTTTAAGTTTAGATTTGGAATGGGAATGATTTTAGGTTTCGATTTGGAATGGGAATATCTGTATTTTACCGTGGATTTGGATGGTATTGGTTTGAGTAACTGAAACATGTACCGGATGCGAATTATTTTCCCGAATTGTATCGATTGATAATTTATTCTGATTTTTTTTAATTTTTGGAATTTTTCTTGAATTTTTATGTAATTTAATGGAGAAAGAATATGTTTTTACAGATAGTGATATTTATGAAAGAGAATGAGGAAGAAGGAGGAAGGAGATAATAAGATAGTTTGATTATATTAATATAAATACACTACCAAATGAGAAAATAATAGAAATATTATATTTATATTAAGACTAACAAAAAAGATGTTTCAATTAAATTGGAACGAAAGAAAAAAAAATTTAAAGAATGTAGCAAGCCCTCTCCTTCCTCGTATGTTAGCATTTAACTTACTCCCTTCGTTCTAAAATATAGCAAACAGTTTAACTCGACACGCGAATTTATATGTGTTGAATTTGTGTGGAATTTTGTATAAAAAAATATTTTTTTGTTGTGATAGTGAAGTTTACCGTAGTTGAGAGGAAATATTGAATGCATTCTAACAGATAATGATTATTTTGATATTTTAAATATGAGATACTATATATATTTTGAGACGATTGAAATAAAGAAATGTTGTTTAAGTTATGAAACGAAAGGAGTTTTTTTTTTATTGGTTTTTGGATAAACTAAATCTACCTAGGTTGGGGATTTTTATTCCGTCCCTATCCGGTCTCAAGTCCGGATAAAATGGTGAGAGTTGTGTGTTAGGTAGTTGGCGGTCAACACATAAAAAGTCTCGTTGGATCTCTCAACATGAATATAACTTGTGAAAATTTCCTTGGGACGTATCTCAATAGCGACACGTTGCACGGCCTGAGTGCTTCGAAAAATGAGCAAAAGCCGTTACATCGACGTCAGGATGTAGTGAAAAATGAACAAGGATTTCAGCATCACGGACGGATGTGATTAAAGAAGTTAGTCCAGAAAAATAGAGTTCGTTTAGTTAGTTGGAACATTGGGACCTTGAATGGAAAAACTTTAGAGGTAGTACACATAATGGTTAAAAGGGGGATTCATATCGCTTGCTTATAAGTGACGAAGTGGACCGAAAATAAAGTTAAGCTTATTCAAAGTAGGGGTGTAACGCCCCGATTTTCAAGTCCTTTTTTGAAAACTCTCGTGGCATTACTGCCGCTAGGGTCGCACAAACTCTATGCAGGCAATTCAACTTAATTCGGTTTACAATAAATCCAAATGAAAATAGACTTAATGCATTCTCAAACTAGATCCACAAGTTTACTTATTTATTACATATTAAAACAATAAAAATTTAAAAATATTGTTCCAAACATGATGAAGTGTTTTTTCGTTTAACATTGCCAAGAGGATGAGAGAAAAACATGATCGTTTTCGTGGTAGAATTGGGGCCACTTTCATCTAGTGCTTCTAAGTTTGACCATACCTTATTCGAGCTGTACTATAGCATTGAGCTAGCCGAGATGAGATAGAGTTAGAGATTAAACGGTAGACCATTGCATATAAGTTCTAGCTTGTAGGTAGGCTTTACCTTCCAAAACTCCTGTCTGGTCCTTACTCTCAAGCGAGAGAACCATTAAAATCGCTCCGACATTTGGATATTCGTTCCTCTTCATCAGTTGATGTGGTCTTATTCAAGGTTCTCGTGTAGACTATGTAGTTCACACAAGAGGTCTAAAGCTTTTAAGTCGATCAATCGATCTGAAGGTATAACATGACAAGATTTTTTATCGGTATTTGGACGTAGATTTACCCATAACCTAGCTATGAAGTCTACACCTTATCATTTTTAGAAGTTAAAAAGAGAAGTGCCCTGCTCTCGAAGCTAAATATCATTTGGGATGCTAATGTACTATTGTGCGTGAAGATCAAAGTGTACTTCACCGTCACTAGTAAACTCGTCAGAGTATCAAATTCAAGACGTCATTTTGTGATACATTGAGATTATATTAGGTTTTGTATTCTCTGGAGATCTCAAGGTGTCTTACGCGACCATGCGAGGCACCTGTTAAGATTTGGGTGAAAAACATATGAAACTCTGAGTGCATAAATCTTTTGTCATCGAACCATACCAACTCAAGCTCCTTCTTAACATCTTAGCATGATGGCCATAGGCTACTCTTTATCTGTAGTTTAGTCCAACATAATTGGAGTCTTTCTGATACCATATCTAATCTTAAGACATTAAGGATTTCTCCAGCACAAAAGCATGCCAGTGTAAGGTACCCTTGACATGTCCAGGATCTTTATTCTTAAGTGTGTTGGCAGATGGGCCTTATGTATACTACTCTGAGACAAACCAATAGGGTGTTGGGTACGTTTCGATATCAAATGAAACGTCCTCATCAGTCTTTAACTCCTCTCAACCAAACCTTTTGTCCTTCGTCTTTGTTCCCCCGAAAAAGCTTGTTGACAACATGTACCCTCATAAACTGTTTTGCATCATCCATTACTCGTACTATCTTGCCTGAGGCTACCTATATCTGTTTATCAATCAAGCAAATTGCCTCCCCACCAGTGATACTCTGGCACTCCTATTTGTTCAATCAGAAGATCTCTAACACGCTCTCTCATATGTTACATGGTGATAAAAGAGCACTCGATGTATTTGAGTTATATATTGTCGAGTCAGCATACGAAAACAATGATGAGTCATGGTAAGACACTCGCTTCGAGTTTCTGCTGAGCAGAGCGAGAGCTTAACCTGACCGTGACGGGATCTTTCATCCTTGTTGTTGAACATGGGAGCAAGGTCACAGTGTCGTATCATACTACATAGTTCACTTTCTCCCTCTTGGTTTAGTGTGGACTGTGGAGGGCACGATGAGGACCCCTCCCTTCCTCTTAATTTCTTCCCCTCCGCACACTCGTATATAGGGAGAATGAAAGAGCAATTCTATTGGTTGTTTTGTGGTCATGAGTGTAATTTTACCCTCTAGTTTTGATTCACTGTGAGTCACGGAACTTCTTCCTAGGGGACCCAAGATCTCTATCTTTCTCTTATTGAAAAAGACTGCAAAAGCAGAGGAAATCAAGTTCTTGTGGTCTACCTGTATAGTAAAGTAGTAGAAGTAGAATTTATCTTCCCCTTCTCTCTTTGCCATACCCAGCCCCTTGAATTTTGTATACTATCAGCTATACATCGTGTCTTTTAATGTGACTTCATTGGAGTATTAAAATATTAGTAATATATTGTCTCTGTTTCAAGAATTGTAGTATACTCCTATCAAAAGCAACGAAGGATATTTTCTTATCCAAGTACCTATTGGATTTTTGTTTATGTTTAATGAGCTTGTTTGTGTCCTTTTCGGCTTGCAATAGCTATGTCATTGTCAGCAACATTTAATATTAGTACTTTCTATGCAAACCAAACCTTAATATATATACACATATGTTCCTTATATACACTAGTAGGATATCATCCCATCACTTCCTCTCCCTTCATCTCCTCCTTTTCATCCTCCCAGGCTTCGGATTCCTTGTAAATAGCTCCTCAAGTATGGTTGATAATGATCAAACTGTGTGTTGTATGTGCGGGGACGTGGGCTTCCCGGACAAGCTCTTCCACTGTACCAGTTGCAAATGCCGATTTCAGCACTCGTACGACCCCTCTATTTCTCCCTTCTCCAACTTATGATCTCTTTATGATATTATCTTCGTTGTCGTCTTCATATTCTTAAGCATGAAGAACTGTTCTTCGTATGTATGCTTGGATAATCTTTTGCCATCAGCATCCATACCATGTGTGGATCTTAGTTTCTAATCATTCACAGCGCAGCCTTGTCTTTTGGATAAGGCAGTTTTTTCGTCTCTCTCTCTCTTTTGCCTGATTTGGTACGAGGTTAGGTCGTAATCGACCCACATGTGAGGCTCCCACTGTATAATTCTTATGATTGGTTTAGATTTATTGTAAACTATTGATATTATTCTCATGTCATGTGTGAGGCTTATGATTAATCTATATATGCCTCACCAACCTCAGGCGTTAGCTTGAGATGTTCCATAATATAGGCCCTTCATCTTCTTGTTCATCACCATGAACACACTATTTTTGTTAGTCGGTAGATAAGATACGAAATGAAGTTATCAGACAGAAACTGGATGTGGTTCCACTAGAAAATAAGACGAGGGAGTCAGGATTAAGATGATATGGTCAGGTGAAATGCAGGCCAGTCACAACTTCTGTTAGGAGATGTGAAGGTTGGGAGTTAGCACATGCCAAGAGAGAATGAGGGAGATCTAAAAAGACCATGAGAGAAACCTTGAAGTATGATATGGTCTATCATAATCTTACAGAAGATGATGTACATAACAGATTGGAATGACGCCGTCGTATTCATGTATTCGACCCCATTTGATGGGATAACGACTTGATTTGTTATTATTTGTTGTTGTAAGGTTGCATATTTCTCACCTTCTTCAGACTCTATCGATGATGCAGTAGTTGGGTTGATGCTGTAGTATAATGTTTGTTGATTCACTTCTTCCTTTTTTTTCTCACTTCCAGATATTGTAGCAACTACTATGGTGAATCATCTGATCGCTTCACCGATGTCTGTGACTGGTGCCAAAGCGAGGAGAGAAGGCGAACCACATTGAAGCAAGGCGGTGGCTCTTTCAAGAAAGGCATGGTGACTAGCTCATCGCCACGCTCTGCTGAAAAGATCAAGCAACAACACTGTGACAAAGGTGAGGATAGTGGCAGCGGTGGTGGCAGCAGCGGTGAGAAGGCGGGGAGGAACTCCGGCGGGAGCAGCAGCGGCGTTCCTTCTCCGAGGACCGGTGCTCGCAGGTATAAGCTTCTCAAGGATGTCATGTGCTGATCAGGTATGCATGCTGAGTTGGCCATCTTCACTTCAAGTAGCTCAAACGGTCTAAAGCACTTGAATTAGAGTATATGCTCGTGTGCAGTATGTTATGTAACTTATGTTAAGAATAATGAATTAGATAAGGTTTGTGTGAAATTTGTCATGGTTAGTTTTGTATATAATGCTTTAGAACGTGTAAATTCCTTATAAGATTTTGATTCAAGTTTTATGCCAGAAATGATTTTACAGTCAGATTTTGTGGTTTTATTTGGTTAATGTATATTTATACGTTGGGCTCCCTAACGAACTTGCTGTAGTTAGACGTATGAATTTCTAATTTCTTGGTTTTTTTTAAGAGTTTTCAGAGATTGGGACTTTGATGGACCAAAAGAGTTTACGAAATGGATAACTCTTCCTAAGTTTTCCACGTTTAAATTAAGTAAAATTGCTAGAAGTGATGTGTTTCGTACATTTTACCTCAAAGAAAAATGGAGTACTGCAGCAAAGGATAGATTGGTGCGAGTCGTGGCATGGGCGAAGGTGGTTGGTGTGGGAGAGGGGGTTTGATTCCTTGGTCAATCTCGCCGTACAAGGGACATTAAATCAACCTATGTTTCTCCGCCACTATAGACCACTCCCTAGGGGCGATTTTCCACGACTTCGTTACAATACGTTATTCGATGTTTACTGAGCTGTTTCCGTATCATATTATACATCATTAGTTGATTTGATATATAAAATTATATTATTGTTTTTAGTGAAATTTAATAAATAAAGATTTTTTATAATAATAGTGGGGTTTATTGTATTCTGTCGATCCTATAAAAGATACAACGGATTGACTTGATACGCGTGTCGATGAAAAGTTATCAAACGTAATTTTTTATAAATTTATCGTGAAATATTAATGATTGAGTAAGTTACGTACTTCAATCTAATACATGTTGCGGGACGATTAGACATAATTTGGTATGAAAACGAAACTTATATTCACACGTATAAAATAATATAAAATATAATTATGTTATATCTTTTGTGGGACGGAGGGAGTATTACTTATAAAAGGAGATAGTGGAATCACCCTAGGTTGTAACAGGTGCTAATTGTTTTGTTATTTTTTAAGTAAAAATGGTATACTACCTCCATCCATAATTATTGCAACGTTTCTTCCTCATTGTGCTATTTAACACGTAATTTGAGTAGTTTCGTTACTCATTTAAACGACACGATTTAATGTTTCTATTGATACACGGTTATAGTAATAACGTTACTCATCATATGATAACGTTTCACGATATTTTTTCAAAAAATAATGTTTATTCGTTTCGTAATTTCGGTCAAAGTTTCAATTATCATGCATGTCTGATCAAAAAATTACAATCTTTTTGGACGGAGGGAGTACTAAACAGGATATGATGTCTATAATTTGGGACGATCCTATTAGATAAGTGTTATTTATATTATGGAACGGAGGGAGTATTATTTTCTTCCTTATCTTTGTAGAGTATTTTTGTAAGTTTATAAATCTTAGGGAATATATCATCAAAACATAGTCTCTCGGTCCCATGAGATATGCAATATTTTTTTAAAAAAAATTCAATATATATTTTGTTGAGTTTTTTTTTTTATAACTAACAATGTATGATCGTCCCGACAACCATCTTCGTACGAAAATATATGTAGAAAAAAGGGGTAAGGTGTCTAGGTAAAGACACTTATGAAATCATGATAAATGACGTTATTTATCATTAAGTATGTCCATGGATATTATTACTCACTCGTGCATAATGTGTTTGTCAAATTTGGGATCGTTGGTGGCGGTGCATTCCGGAACAACATATTTCGTTTATGGACCATTTTAAATCGTTCAAATTTATGCTTTATAATTTAAGGATTGGGGTGTTCAAATGATTTCAACTTTGATAATCACGTTTTATATGATTAGATAATCACATCTAATAACGAGTTTATTGAGAAAAAAAAATATCATCATATTTTATGAGTGTTTTTAGTTTTCCTGGTCAAAGGTATTTTAGGCCCTTCAAGTTTAATATATTTAGATAATTAAGAAAGAAATGCCAACAATAACCCATAGATGAGAAGTCAACAATGAAAATATATAATTTATGGAGTAACTGATGATTTATGATATATTTTTGTAAAATAATATTTGATCATCTAATATTATCGATTAAAATTATATTTTTGGTGAAACATAAGGAATAATACGAGAGTATCGTCCATAGTCTTCCTAGTCAGTTATTGTCAAGGTTAGGCTGTCTATAGATGGTCAAGTTATGCTATGGTATCCCAACTATAGTTATCCTTGTGCGTAGCATATTTGTGACAGGGGTCAGGATAGGTTTGAGAGATATCGTGAATAAGGTAGACTTGGATCATGAATTCCTCGATCATGATTTTGTGTCAGTTGGATTTTTTTAGTTTACCATGATTCAAGTGGGATATGGGTCAGGAAGATGATGAATTCAGCATCCTTGAGCCACGTGTGAAGTGGATAATGATCATACCCAGTCACAATAAATAAAAATTGTTTAATAGGAGTATTATTTTCGGAGAATTATTTAAAAGTCTTTAATAAAAAACTTTTTTATATTTTGATTTTTATAATTCATATGAATAAAATTACTATACACACGAATATGATATATAATTTACAGATTATAATTCACAAATCGAAATAAAAATCAAAACATAATAAAAATTTTATTGTGAATTTTTGTCCAATTTATCTTCCCTTCCCTTCCTTTCATTTTCGAGTTTGATTGGATTTTCTTGCGATTTGTAAGGGGAAATGCCATTCTTGTTCTCAAAAGGAGTGACAATTACCAAGTTGAGAAGTACTCCAATGTCCAAAATCACCATCTAATGGTTGAGGAGTAAAACTCCATTTAAACGAGATTTGAAGTCAGCGCTTATGAATAGATGAAGAACAAGGCAACGAAAATACTTTTGTGCAACATAAAACTCGTAAGAGTCGGGGTTGATTTGGGAGCTAAGATAGGAAGTCAATTATGGGAGTTTTTCCATGACTTAGATTTAGTATATTATTTTTTTTCGTTTCAATTTATCAATTGTTCCGATTAAACACACAAATTAATAAATCTTAATGATGTAGAAAAAATTTCATTCTTATCCTTATTAATGATAAGTGAAAGTGATAATTACATTGACTGAGTCAAATAATAAAAAACAAGAAATTTATGAATAAGATTGATACAAATTTTAATTTTCATCTAGACTATTTCTCACACGCATATTTGAAATTTTATTTCACTTCCCCAACTACAGATAAATTAGAAGGGAGATATTACTAGTTTCTTTTATTGAGAAATGAGGAAATATATGGGGAAGTGAATGAAATGAAGCAGAGCACGGGTGTCCTTTTGTTGCCTATAGGGTCATGGTACCTGTAAAATGTAAATCGTGCTGGCTCCTTCGGATACATTACAAAAACCACCCATGTATTGGTTCCCTTTCCTTATTTTCTAATGATTTCATTACACTTTTTTGTTGGCTCGGAGGTTTTTTTTTCCTCTTTTAACGAGATGTACATCTCTGGATCATGTCGGGAGGATGCATAAAGGGAGGTAATATAAAACCCTATCGATTTCTATTTTCTTCATTTATATATTATTTTATGTCTGTTTGAAGAGGCTCATTCATTTGTTAGCTTCAATTGCACAATGAGTAGATACGATTCCCCCTTTCGGTGGAGTATTTGTTCACAGCAAACATTTACTGTTGACCATCTCACTCATGACACCCTCTCTATTTTTTCGGTTGGAGCCTCTCAACGAGGAACTGATACACGGAAGACTGTTATAGAGTTTCTCTATATTTGTTGGTTATTTTATACACCATTGCATCATTTTCTGAGATGCCAATCTCCATAACAGGAGCTTTGCAGGGTGAGAGATTCCAAAAAATGCAAACCATGGTGGTTGCTCTTATGTTGTCAACACTGTATCCACTATATCCACAGTTTAATAGGAGTTTCATCTAGCCATTCATTCATGGACTGGATACAGATTAAGCTCTCTCTTTACTCTAATTATCCAACTTCGTCTTTTCTCTTTAAAAAAGGGTTCATAGATTTCCCAACGATATTCATCTCATCAACTCCAATCATGTGGAAAGCTTAAATATTGAAGGTGAATGGAAGCAGACTTCCACTTCAAAACAATCACTATGTGTTTTTCCTAACAAAACAAATACTAGTATTTCTAGAACTAGCTATTAATCATCAATGTTTCGATGTCAATGCAATATGGTATTATATGATGATGAGGGTGACCACAATGACACAATGTTGATGTTCTGGTTTGCATGCATGTCACAGTACTGGACTTGTATAACTTGGCATCTTCATTTTGGCGGACTTTTTGAGATAGTTTCCATGATTTTGAGCCTGTCTTTATCTAATTTTAATCAATTTAGAGTTTTATTAGAATTGATTTCTGAACACAGTTGAGAATTATCATTGGCCGTAGTCATGCATGACCACTCCTTCCAAATACAACGTCCAAGTCTAAGCTGTCACGGACTCACGGTAGGAACCATTGCGGATCCAATGATAGGTGAGTATGTGGCCCAGACAAGAGATGGTGGGCTGGGTTGATACTGTTTCAAATTACCATGGGCCATAACTGATGGGCCTTGTTGGGCTTCCCAGTGGATTTTCGAGTGATATTAGAGCCTATATTTTCAGATATATTTGGAAAGAAAAAGTCACATCTTTTTATATCAGTATGCAAAAAAGTTTTTAATAGTTTATTCTTGTGAAGATTCAATCATATCTCCTCTAAAGCTACCAAAGTGTCCAAATAGTGGAGAGCCACCTTCCTGCTCCTTCAACAAATTCAACCATTGGAAACTTAGAATGGTGGTTCATTTGGATTCCATTGATGAAAAAATGTATGATATCATCACAGATGAGCCTTATAATCCAAAAATGCCAGATCCAATGGATGCCACCAGAAAAGTTGACAAGCTTAAATCTCCGTGGACAAGAGACGACTGGATCTGGTGTTGGTAGACAGAAGAGCCAAGAATCTGATATGTTCGAGATTGTGGTCCACACCAACACAGCGAAGGAAGCATGAGAAGCACTAATGCTGAGAAATGAGGGCACAAACGAAATCCGCGAAAATAAGAAGGATGTCTTCATGCAGCACTACGACTGGGTCTCGATGAGAGCAGATGAGAACCTTACAAGTTTCTATGAAAGATTTAATGTTCTCATCAATAATGTCAAAACTTTAAGAAAAACCTTCAATAACAATGAGGTAAACCTCAGGTTCATGAGATTTTTCGGGGAGGCCTAGGGGACGAAGACAACCGCCATTAGAGAATCGAGAGACATTTCCAAAATGTCATTGGCATAACTCTATGGTGTTCTGCACACCTACAATCTGGAGGTGGAACAGAAGAGGCAGATAGATGAAGTCAGGAAAAAGACATTGGCATTCAAAACTCGAGAGAGGATCCTAAAGACTATGGCAGACGAGGAGAGTTACAGTACCTCGTCTGTGAGTGACAAAAGCATGATTGAAGAGCTCGCACTCATGGGAAGGAAATTCAGAAAACTCTTCAAAAAGAAAAATATAAAGAAATTAAGTGTCAGCAAAACCAAAGAAGCAGACAGAGATGTCTGTTACAATTGTGGAAAACAAGGATACTTTGCTGGACAGTGCAGATGACCGTCAGAGGAGTCGTCTACACACAAGAAGAAGAATGACCCAAAAGGAGCCTTCAACAAGAAGGAGAAGGCAAGAGCCTATGCTGCAAAGACTTGGAGTGACACAGACTCAGATGAAGAAGAAACAATCTCAAATGCTGAACTGTGTCTTATGGCCAGGTCTGATGACGGCAGAAAGGTATTTGACTTCTCCGACTCTGATGCCTCAAATAAGGAACTAAAAGAGGCTCTTCAAAAGACCTCTAAAAGCTTTATTGCTCTATCAAGAGAGAATAAAAAAAAACATTGAATTGATTGTAAATCTCAAAAAGAATTACAATCCTACCTATCAAAAAATTAATGACCTAAAAAGTCAGTTAACTATGATAAACAACAAACTCAGTGAATCAGAAGAGAAAGTTAAAATTCTCTCTAAAATGGTGGACACACTCACCAAGAAAAATGCTGAGCTTCAAGTCCAAGTAGATGCGTGGAATGGTGAGTCACAGGATCTGCAAAAAGCATTGATCAGAGGACAATATCCATGGGATAGGTTTGGGCTCGGGTACAAGAGTTGGTTAAGTGAACAGGCTCACCTAGATGTAACCAACTCGTCTAAAGCCAGCATTAAAGGGACAAAGAATGTCTCTAACAGAGTCTTGTAAAAGAAAGAGATGTCTGCAACCAGGATGCAGACCACTAAGGTCTCTTCTGCACAACCTCTAAAGGTTGAGCCTTCTACAAAGACTGTGCAGAAGAGGAACTCGAACTCCTCTGTTGCAAAGGGTAAGAAAAAGGCAAAAGCCTTTGTTGATCAGCTTTTGAAACCACAGACTTCTGCTAATGCATCAACAGAAATCAAGAAACCTCCTAGAATGCATGCTGTCAAGAGAAGTGAGTATATAACTCATTATCAAAATGACAGGAGATTTGAAAAATCTTAGTTTGCATCAAATTACACTATATAGAATAGTTCTCTTCACGTGAAAAAGACCATACAGACAATACTACTGCATATGCAGTATGCAGCAGAAAGGATAGTAACATCCAAGCAGACGATCTAAGGTTAAACCAAAAATATAGTGCTACAGCTGTGGCAAGCCCGGCCACAAAGTCTCTCAGTGTTGGGTACCACACAAGAAAGTTATTCGAGTGTGGACACCTAAGACTAACAAATGAGAACCTATGTTCATGGTACCATATACAAATGTTACATATGTGATTGCAGAAAATATAGGACCAAACATGATATCTGAATAATGTCAAGACATATGACAGAGAACAAAAAAATATTACAAGATTACAGACTCATACCTGAATTGAAAGGAGAAGACGAAAACCAAGTTCCATGGGAAATGGTAGGGACGTTTAGTAATATATGTGTCAGAGAGATGGAACGTTTAGTAATATGCCCTCTCATTGATGACTAATAATCCTTCATCATGAGGAAACCAGTCAGCGGAGAAGAAGATGGTATCATATCGATGGAGATGTGCTGCGCAGCTGCAGACTGCAGTACAAATGACAGCTAGCTGTACAAACTAGCTAGCAGGTGACGTCATATCTAGTATACGTATTACGTACCAGTGTACCACGCCACAGAATTGCAGTCACCTCCCCACTCGCCAACTTTGTTGTTCTCCCACCACTCATTTGCCCTCCATCATTCCAGCCCGGACGCTAGCCCCATCCCCGAATAATTACAACAGTTTAATTAAAAATTTATCGAAATAAATTTTTATTTATATTATGAAATGATTAGATATTATTTTTTATAAAAATATCATAAAATATTAATAATAATTTAGGTTATATATTTCAATTTTAGATTTATGACGTAATTTTTTTATATCATTAAGACGAATAATAAAAACCCTCAAAAAAAAATATTTAATAATAAAAATTCTTATTATGAAACGGATAAAGTATTTACTAAATACGGTACAGGTTTTACTAAACGTAGAACCAATTCAAGGTCAGCGATGGTGTTATTAATCTGATTCTGCAGTATCCTCTCTAGTACAATGTTTTGATTTATGTGTCGATATAAGTTTGACACGCATGTAATAATGATTAAATATAATTTCTTTTACTCTCTTCGTTCCATATATTCTGTTACATATACGTATTTTGCAATATTATATACGTATGAATACATGTCTCATTTTTATATCAAATCACGTTTGATCGTCCCACAACATGTATTAGGTTGTAGTATATAATTTACATTATCATTGATATTTTTCGATAAATTTAGAAAAAAACCATCATTTAAACATCGTTATACGCGTGTCAAACTTTATATCGACACGAGTGTAAGTCAAGACGTTACAAAATGTGTGGGACGAAGGTAGTATAAATTTATTGTGAAATATAAATAATTATATGAATTACGTATTTTAACATAATACATATTACTGGATGATCAAACATGATTTGATATGAAAATAAAATTTTTATTCAAATATATAGAATAATATAAAATATATATGTATGATATTTTTTATGAAAAAAATGGTATCACAAACTTGATTCTTAAAAGGAAAATATCCATCGCAAACGGCGCAATCAAGTCTTTTTTCGTCTAATTAAAAACATAACGTATGTATGCAATCCGATCAACGAATTCATGATCTGATGATTAAAAATAAAAAAGAGTATTAACAGAACCAACCACTATAGTTGACCCTTTTTTCCCGTTTTTTCCAATGGTGCCGGTTCTCTCCTCTCTTCACCCCTCTCGTCTGTTTCCCCACGCTATAAAAATAAAATTTTATTTTAAAAATATTTTATGTATAATATTGATCTTATTTTATAAATTTTAATTAATAAAATTCAAATATATATTTATTATTTATATTTGATTTATATATTAAAAATTATTCTTAATTTGAATTTGAATGAAAGTATATATATCAAGGGTATTTAAAAAAAAAAAAAGATGGGGCCCGGGAGTATACTTGGGAGGGGCCTAAGGAATTTTCCTCGCAGCCTCACACAGCTGCAGCCAATATTGCAGCTTTTCTTTTTCTTGTCTTCATTACCCTTTAAAACTCAACAGTCTCTTCAAGACTCCACAGCGAATGATGCCGTGTGCCCTTATTGGCTTTGCTGATTCATGTTCTGGTCCAGTGGTATCTTCTAGCTAGCTGGTTCATGACAATACTCTATCGCAGAACCAAGTACGTACTCGTGTACTCACGGTCTCTCCCAGCACTCCGTATCACTGCCCACTTCAGAGGTGAGTAACCTTACTCATTGTTGACAGTCAATTCGGATTGGAAATTCAATTCAACAGACGTGTTTCATTTATCTCATAATTTTTATAATATTCATTATATATATATATATATTTTTAAATGTTAATTCTCAATCAAATAAATATTTTGTAAATATGAAAAAATTATAAATAATTTGGGACAAACTGAAATGATAAAAAATTATATTCCCTCCGTGTCATATTAATCGCAACGTTTTTCTATTTGGTCAGTCTTAAAAAAATTACAATCTTTTTTTTTTGATATCCTTTAAACTTAAAAAAAAAATCAAATCAATTTCATCTGTTATACTACATCCACTATTTTTTTTACAAATAATATAATAAACCCCACTATCATCAAAAAAATATTCTTTTTTTTATCAAAATCAACACAAATTCAACATTCGTATAAATTCATACATAATATTTAATCAAAATATTTTAAAAAATATAAAACAAAGAGAGTAAAAGTTTTGGGATACAATCAGGACTAATGGGTGGATTCATGTCTTAATTCAAGTACTCTGTCAAGAAGAATGGATGGATGATGTATTACTTAACCTATCCCAAATTACATAAAATCATTTGACCCAATTCTAGAATTTATGTACTTTATTCATTTTAAAATATTTACATAATATGCATTTTGTTGTTGATTTTGTGATGATCAAATATTATTTTTTATAAAATTATTATGAAATATCAATAATTGATTAAGCTATAAACTATATCCTATGTCAATTTAACGTTTTTTATACTCAATCCGTTTCATAATATAAGCAATATTTATCCATTCAAACTGTCCCAAAATATATGTAACATATCATATTTAGTAATATTTTTTATATAAAAAATATCAAAACAATCACCATCTGTTACAGTATACCCATTATCTACTCTCATAACTGTTACAGTAAACCCTACTATAAAATAATAATAATATTTTTTTTTATCAAATTTTATACAAATTCAATACACAAATAAAATTAATCAGATGTTTTGATGTTTAGACTATATTTTGGAACGAACAAAGTCTATTTTGTGTACTGTTATATATTCCCTCCGTCTCATGATAATTACAATATATATGTATTCTGTACAATTCTATACATATGAGTATAAATCTCGCTTTTATATCAAATCAAGTCTGATCGTCCCACAATATGTATTAGGTTTAAGTACGTGACTTACACAGTCTTTGATGTTGCACGATAAATTTATAAAAAAAATACGTTTGATCGTTGTTATACGTGTGTCAAATTTTATATTGACACACGTAAAATCAAAATATCACGTTCATTTTGAAACGGGTGGAGTATTTTGAAACGGTGGATACTTTAGATTCCATATGATTGAAGTTGTGATGTTTTGATTTTTTACATTATTCAGTTTAAAATATTTATAAATTTTGTTTTAACATGTAACAGCTGAATCAAGTACTAACTGAAATAGTGATTGTCACATCACCGCGATAAAACTTTGTCTCGACCAGATACAAAAAGTCAAACATCTCCCGAAGAGAGTACACAAACTAATCTGATTGGCATTTAGAAGTAGCTAGTAAGCAGATATCTTTGCATTGAGCTTGGGTTATTTATACTTCACCCTCCGTACGATATTATCATCTATATTTTTTTATTCGATTCGTTTCAAAATATAATGAAATTTTTATCCAAGATTATAAAAAATTAAAAAATATCAAAAACATATCCAAGAAATATAAATTAAAAAAATATATAATTCATTCATCTCATTTAAATCTCTAACCTTATTTTCATCTCCACCCCAACCCCTACCATCACCCAACCGTCATCGAATTCTTGACCGAAATTTCGCCACTGTCGTCAGAATCTTGGCCGGAATACGACCACCTTGTTGGAGACCTCGCAGGAGATATTGCCGGAATACGACCACCTTGCTGAAATCCAATCACCTCGTTGGAATCCCAAAATAGAGCGTCAGTTCAAAACAAAATAGAACGTTTGAAGAAAAATAATAGAACGTTTGAAGAATAAAGACAGTGCGTCTGGATAAAAAAACAAAACGCCTGAACAAAAAAATAGAACGTCTGAAGAAATTTTTTTTTTTTATTCATACATGCTACATTATAAAAAAATATTGTAATGATGAAGAAAACAATGTCAAAAAAAACACAAAATCTTTACAATAAAATCGTTTAACATTTGATTAACATTGTTTCTCTCAAATATTTCGTCGAACACCTTCCTTGCATCCCTTACCGTCCACATTTCACATATAAATTCACAAATGCAGTCTCCATAAACCATCTCCATAAATTAATCGATCACAAACAAACAAAAAAATATTATAAAAAATATCAGCATCATCTTCAAAAATATCAAAAGTTCTCAAATACAGTTTTATCTACGACGAAACACCAATAATACCAAAAGCACCGTCTTACAAGCAATCACTTGAATCAACAACTTTAAAATCATCGGTCGATTTTCGTAATCATCAACCGATGTTATTAGAGTCATTTTTGAATTGACTTTCTTCAAAATAACTGAAGAACTCTTTCTACTTGGGTCTATCGTATGCAGCGGAGATTGAGAGATCGTGCAAGGAGATCGAGGAGAGATTGCAATGTGAAGATGATGTCACGATAATGATGGGTAGAGTCGAAGGTGTATTTGATGAAGAAAGATGAGATTGTGAAAAGAGAAAAGAGAAACGTTGAAATGATATGTTTTAGCAATTAAAATCTCGTAAAAATATTTTTAAAATTAATTTTTCAAATCTATATATTTACATAATTTTCTAATATATAATTAATATATTATATTTATTTATAAACATATCAAAATAAATCACCGTCAATTATAATCAAAATGTTAGCTATATTTGAAAGGGAGGTAGTATAACCCCAAACATTCACCATCTCCCCAGGACGACAGTATCCTCGACGGAAAACAGAGGAGTCACAGCATATACATTGATAAAGGAAAATGGATAAGGGCGGCAACTTCTTCGCCGGCGGCGCCACCTCCGACCACCACCACCAACCACCCAACACCACCTCCTACCACGGCCCTTCAAGCACCACATTTTCAAACAACGCCGCCATGGAGCAGGAAGTGGACCCGCATTTGGTATCCTTGCAGCTGGGCAAGAGGGACTGTTATGTGGAGAATGGAGGAGAGTTGTCATCGTCGTCGTCGTCATCGTCGATTGTGGGGAAGAAGGGGAGGCAGATGACGGTGGCGAGGTGTCAGGTGGAGGAGTGCGGGGCGGAGCTGAGGGATGCCAAGGAGTATCACCGGAGGTATAAGGTCTGCGAGGTGCATGCCAAGGCGACCAGTGTTGTTGTTCACGGACTTCATCAACGTTTCTGCCAACAGTGCAGCAGGTAGTAACATTGGATTTGGTTGATAGTACTGTTCTAACATTATTTTTAAAAAAGAAAAATCTTAGGGTGAGACGAATATGAAAAACAATCGGTAGATAAGAATGACGAAACCGTATCAATCGTACTTCCCGCATCGAAGTCAAGTAAAAATTCTCCTCTCTCTCATGAATCGATTCGTTAATAGTAACGCCAAGAACCACATGATAAAGTTTTGATAAAAAGATATTTACAACAAAATGCAATTCGCAATATTTATTCGAACTTGGATTATTCATGGACCAAATTGTGACTAGTACATGGGTGAGGCCCACGATAATGAGAAATTGGGTCTTGGGCATTGGGCCCATTAGGACTTATATGTTGTTGGGTGCATGACAGGTTTCATGGGGTGAACGAGTTCGACGAGGCAAAGAGGAGTTGCCGGCGGCGACTGGCCGGCCACAACGAGCGCCGCCGGAAATCTCCACACGTCTCTCTCTCCACAAACAACGCATCTCAAGGTCGATTTTGTACTCTACGCGCTTTTCCTTGTCGCTGTCTCACTTTCAAAGTTGATAGCAGCATAGTAGTACGTAGTAGTGTATGCAATCACTGGCCTCGAAATCTTCGACTGGATTAGGGTTGCGATGGTCGGAGTGGAGTACTGAATCCACTGATGACGAATGACGTCGGTTATCAATGAAATCATCATCTAGGGCTTAGATGTTTCTAACTATGGGATTGAACATGGTCACATGATAACATGATCAGTAGGCGTATTACGTGCTAGTTGATTGAAGTATTAGAAAATCTAGAGATGGATGTGTCTCTGTGCGCTAGCTAGTGAGTCGTGACACATCCATTCGACCAAAGATGGGGAACCTGCACTACTCGTTTTTGGCTATTTGAAAGCTGATTCCTTACTGTAATAGCTACAATTTTGGTTTAGCCTACCCTAGAATATACAACTTGTTAGTGATAGAGTGTTGATGTTTGATCTTTTCTGGAAAGAAAATTTGTTACTCTTCTAGGAAGATTTGTGTAGATGGTGCTGGTTTTCAAACTACTGTTGATGAGAGGACCATAGAAAACATCAAAGTTTTCTGTAGAGATCGGAATTAGATGAAAGCTATATTATTGTTGTTGGTGATGGTCGTATGCCAAATTGAGATCCTGCTAGTTCCAACATGTTATGTTTGAAGGTATGTGTGTGTATTGGAGTAGGAAAGCAAAATCGACTTAATAAAAAATTATCCAAATTACGCCACTTCATCCCTGAAGAAAGATCATGACAAGTTGCGGGGTTTTCAAAGAGAGGGCTGTTCTGGATAATTGTTCACTATTGATAAAAGTTGCGACCTTTTTCACAGAAAGAGAGATCTTTTTTGACCGTTCCTTATAGTATAAAGTACTTCTTTCCTCATGGAATAATCTTGTGAAGAGTGCTTGCTTGTATCAGTCAGTTAAAAGCTGATTGTATTGTTTATGAGTGGCTCTTCTATAATGTCCGCCAAAATGGTATCATTGACACAATTATATCATACTTCATCTAACGAGAGTGTACAAGCTTCTTGTAAAAATCCTCTCATTTCTACTTAAATCTGCAGCACAGGTCATGATCTGTATTTAAGTTTTCATTTGAAGTATGCCGATATCCATTCTAAAGCATGACAGATCATTGCTGACCGTGTTGTCTCGTGAGAATCTTTAACCTAGATGGCATAATAATCCTGAATGCGAGGAATAGGAGTTCGCTATTATTTTTGCCAGTTTCACAGGACTGGCAGATACCTACCAAGTTTTTGTTTTCCAAGACTATTACTTTATTGCAGATATTGCACCCTTGAAAGAACTCGGCAAAGTTGTGGGAGAGAAAAGCTGGGATTTAACTTATGATGTATTTGAGAATCCTGCAAATAGTTATTTTGGTTGAATAAGTGTGTTAAGTGATATGAGATCTTCCTACTATTGTATTTTTACATTTTGATTTCTCATGGTTTTTCCCCTTTGGTCATGACTCTTGATTCATAATTTTGAATGCAGCAGAGCGTGCTCTCTCTCTTCTGTCATCGGAGTCTGACTACGGTCCTAATGCCGCCAGTCTATCCTTGAGTTCCAGTGCTGCCCTCAACGAGCTCATTGCAGAAAACCGTGCTGCCCTTCTTGCTGCTCGCCAACTTATGCTGCTCAAGGATATGAGTCGCTCGCAGGATTACACTAATGCAGTAGTCTTCCCCTCTGCTCAAGCTCAACACCTGCTAGGTCCTCCATTCATGCATCATCACCACCAGCTGCTGGTGCAAGATCAGCGGGATTGGTGCCATGGTCAGCAAGAAGCTGAACATGTCACTTTGGACCTCATGCATTCCAAGCAGGCTCAAGAGCGAAAAGCCTGCACTACTCAGTGGCATTCTCTAAATGGAGCTCACATCAGCTCATTCTTGAACTTTGGCTCCTGATCATGAGTGAGAAACATTTACCTCCGTGATATTGATGTTACATGCTAAATTTAGCTGTGTAATCTATTTATTGCTATGCGGAAGCATCTTGGCCAGGTGTTCTTCGATGAAATGCCTCAATGTACAAGAATATTGAGAAATTTGGTTCACAATCTTTGGTGAGTTGCAGTATGGATTCAATTGTCCTGATTGCTAATGCTTATATTGTCATGCAGGTGATCGCCGCATTTGAAGCAGAGATACATACTTGCAAAGGGGTATGAAGCCTTTTATCAAGATGAAAAAAAGGATTGAATGAGAATGAAAACATCAAGTCTGTTGGATTTTCAGCTTGTCCTTCCATTGAACTCGAGAGCTCTCAGCGATATCGTGTTGGGAAAAGTTGGTATAAGGTGTCGCAAAAATTGTTCAACACTTTTTCTTCACCGTACAATAAAAATGAGATAATTAAATAGTCCAAAATAAATAGAGTCGACATCTAAGATTTTTACGTGGAAAACCGCTTCAAAATAAAAGGGTAAAAACCACACGACCGTTGCGAAACAAAAAAAAATATCCACTAAAGAGGTATTATAAATATCGTCCCTAGACTTGTGTTAGGGGATTATAATCACTAGGATAACTCTCACTAATTTTTTTTTCTCGTCCGGTATAAAAATATATCCGTAGAGGATAATCCTCAATATCCCAAATTGGGTATTTTTCTAACTCTTCTAGTGCTATTTTTGTGTTTGGTGTGATGTTTTTGTTTTCTACGACCCAAGCCTATTTATAGATGTTGTTTCGTCGTCTTAAGTATATTTTCGTCTCGCATGATGTATTTGCTGCAGAAGGTGGAAGAAGACACAACGGCACAGAGGAGGAAAACAAGGCGAATTGCATTTGGTGTGTTTCCTTTCGTACTCCGAACCTTTCTGCTTAGAGCATCGGCCATCACATTCGTTTTTCCTGGATGATACTGAATATCTACATCATAGTGTTTCAGCAACTCCAGCCATCTTTGTTGCCTCATGTTCAATTCATTCTGAGTGAAGATGTATTTCAGGCTCTTGTGGTCGGTGAAGATTTTACAAGACACCCCATAGAGATAATGCCTCCAAATCTTAATTGCAAACACGACCGCGGTTAACTCCAAATCATGCGTCGGGTAATTTAGCTCGTATGACTTCTCGATGCATAAGCTATCACCTTTCCGTTTTCATCAGCACACACCCAAGTTCTTGCTTCGACGCATCGTTATACACATAGAACCCTTCTTCACCGGAGGGAAGTGTAAGCACCGGAGCTGAGGTAAGACGTCTCTTGAGTTCTTGAAACGCCTTCTCACAGCTCTCCGACTAAACAAACTTCGCATTCTTCCTCGTAAGACTAGTCAAAGGCATGGCTAACTTTGTTCCGTCCACGATGTTCCGTCACATGAGCATCTGATGAGCTGGACGGATTAAGCTCCTATCTCTTCGTTTCATCATTCAACATACTGTCTTTCACGGAACCCTTCTTCACCGGAGGGAAGTTTAAGCACCGGAACTGAGGTAAGACGTCTCTTGAGTTCTTGAAACGTCTTCTCACAGCTCTCCGACCAAATAAACTTCGCATTTTTTCTCGTAAGACTAGTCAAAGGCATGGCTAACTTTGTTCCGTCCACGATGCTCCGTCACATGAGCATCTGATGAGCTGCACGGACTAAGCTCCTATCTCTTCGTTTCCTCATTCAACATACTGTATTTCATGATGTTCATCATGAGCTTCCCTTGAGGAGTGGAGTTGCTCAGTGACATCAGCAGTGTCTCCCAGCTATCAGGTAAGGAACTTAATAGTAATAGTGTTTGTATTCATCATCAAACTTTAAATCCATATCTGTCAATTGATTGACAATATCCTGAAAACATTCAGGTGCTCTGCTACATTGCGACCATCTCTAAACTGCAACTTCACTAGATTTCGTATCATGGAAGCTTTATTTATCGCAGTTTTCCTATGGTACATCACCTCGAGTTTTTCCCACAAAGCAAAAGCATCGATGTTGTTGATCACGTTTTGAAAGACACTCTGATCGATATATTGTTTGATCACACCAATAGTTTTACGTTGCAGTAACGCCCAAGATTTTTTCTCTTTATCAGCGGGCTTCATCTTGGTTACAATAGGTTCGTACAAATCCTTACAATAAAGGATATCCTCCATCTGGACTTCCACATCGAATAGTTCGATGAGGTCAATCGGATCATGCCATCAATATTGGCCCCGTCTTTCATTTTAATTAGCACAGTAATCAGATCGCCTTCCAATTAAATTAACCAGAGGTCTGATACCAGTTTATTGGAAAAAGTCGATATAAGGTGCAGCGAAAATTGCCCAACACTTTTTCGTCAACATGCAATAAAAATGGGATAATTAAATAGTCCAAAATAAATTAAATCAACATCAAGATTTTTACGTGAAAAACCGCTTAAAAATAAAAGGGTAAAAATCACGGATCGTTACGGTACCAAAAAAAATATCCACTAAAAAAGTATTATAAATATCGTCCCTACACTTGTGTTAGGGGATTACAATCAACAGAATAACTCTCACTAATTTTTCTTCTCTAACGGGATAAAAATATACCCATAGAGGATAACTTTCAATATCCATATTGGATATTTTTCTAACTCTTCTGATGCTGTTTTTGTGTTTGGTGTCATGCTTTTGTTTTCTACGACCCAAGCCTATTTATAGGCGTTGTTTTGTCGCCTTAAGTATATTTTCGTCTCGTATGATATAGTTGCTGCAGAAGGTGGAAGAAGACACGACGACGTAGAAAAAAAAATAAGACGAGTTGCATTTAGTGTGTGCATCCATGAGAGGGACACCCGTTGCTAGTGCGCTTTCTTTAGGCTTTGTTTTTCCCTCCGTGGGTCCCACCCATATTTTTTTTCCTTCACTTAGCATTCAGGAAGCAGAGAAGTAGAGGATTCCGGAAAACTGTGAAGCAAAGACGCGAGAGTATTCGGGCAGAGGCGGCAGCGCGGTGAAGGAAAGAAAAAAAAAAGACGTCCTCAAATCACTATAAATAGGGAACAAAGGGGGGAAAACATATACAACACATCAAACACAAAAACAGCACTAGAAGAGTTAAAAAAATACCCAGTTTGGGGTATTAAGGGGTATCCTTTACGAGTATAATTTTATCAGCACTCCACTTGCAGGTCACTTCAAGTTATCAACGAAGCAGTGCCCTTCAAGTGAGAGAGAAGCAGGAGATGCAGAGCATTCCGTATGCTTCAGCTATTGACAGCTTGATGTATGCTATGGTATGTACCAGACCCGATATTGCCTATGCAGTTGGAGTTGTGAGTAGATTCCTTTCTAATTAAGGAAAAGAGCATTGGAAAGCAGTTAAATGGATCCTGAGATATCTTAGAGGTACGTCTAAATTATGTTTATGCTACGGTCAAGAAAAACCTGTATTAGATGGTTATACAGATGCAGATATGGCCAGAGATGCAGATTCTCGGAAGTCTATCTCGGGATATATGACAACCTTCGTAGGGGGAGCAATGTCATGACAGTCAAAGTTACAGAAATGTATTGCTTTATCTACTACAGAGGCAGAGTATATTGCAGTCACTGAAGCTAGTAAGGAAGTACTATGGATGAAGAATTTCTTGTTAGAGTTGGGATTACAACAGGACAGGTATAGACTCTATTGCGATAATCAGAGTGCTATTCACCTTGTCAG
>JAOVYX010015371.1:0-28107 GCA_035668315.1 Drosera spatulata
ACATATTCATCATTAACATTTCTGGTTTTAATCATAAATGCTTCATCTCATGATCTAAGGTCATCAAAGTTCATCAATGCATCCCTACTTATGATCTACTCATGCATATGCATCAAACAAAGCATGGAATGAATCATAACATCAAAAACAGACATTCTGTAGAGAATTAATAACTGAGAATGAAGGTTTTACAACACACAATATGTTCCAAACTGATTCCAAACTGATACAAACGAATCGCGGATCAATTCTCCTTGAAAAACTTGATGAAAACCCTCCAAACCTTCCTCCCTTCGCGTCTCCACCTCCTCTAATCGCCTCTGTCGTTTCTGTGCTCAATCAATGCTGAGAGGAACCCTAACAACATGTATTTATAGGCATACATCGAAATCAAATTGATCCGACGGCTGAAAGTTAATGATCTGCATCTGAAAGATAGTCGCGGCCGTGACCCAGCAAGTGTCATGCTCGCGACACATTAAAACTTATGGATTTTGCTGAAAATTGCCAGTCGCGCCAACGACCTGGCCGTCGCGCCCATGACATCAGCCTGCCCGTGACTGCCTGTAGTGGCCGCGACATATGTGTGTTGATCACCTAAAACTACTACAAAGAATACTGAATGACGTCCAAAAATTCTAGAAACTTATACAACACATCAAAACTCGCTAATCTAGCTTATCGATGTGAAACTTTGCCGTATTGACTCCCGAAACATGTGAAACAATGAAAATCGTGAATTTCCAGCTTTGGAGCTGATGACTTGCCATTCCTCTTCGTCTTTCTTCATTTTGTTCCAAACTTCGTGCTAATCTGTCAAAAACATTAAAACGCAGCAGTACCAACATCCTAAGACAAAAAGACGCTGACAAAACTAAATAGACAATACAGGAGGAATAAAACAAACAATTAGAGTAAAGAAATGATGTGTGTTTTCATACACATCATCAGGCATGACTGAAGGAGAAATTGAGCAGATGGTTCTACTGCAACAACAGGCTGCTCAAACAAAGAACAGGCCGAAAGTGTCTTACATCCTCTTCAGTGGCGTGTTGGAGTGGAAGGACTCCACACTAATGACAAGAAGGCACAGGCAGGCTCAACTGCATCAGGTTGAGTTTGTACGTACCAAAGCAGTTAGACTGGAGCTGAAAAGAATAATTGATAAGCACGTCAGAGCTGCGACACTGGAAGTTCAGGAGTACCTCTCCAGACCAGAAATGGGTAGACCACCATCTCCAGAAGGAGATGATGATGGTGGAGATGAAGATCAGGGCGGAGATAACCTCACTGATGAGGAGCTCATTGATGAAGTTGCTAGGGAAAGAGTTCCTCAGAGCACTGTAGCTAAATCAACAACCCAAGAAACTGTAGCAGAAGAGACAACTACAGTAAAGCAGACCACTGAGGCTTAGGAGCAGAATGCCTCAGTGTCTACAGTAGAGGTAGAGCACCTCACTGCTGAGATACCTGCGGACGAGGCAGTGTTGTAAACTGTCCCTTCCTCTACAGCGGAGGACATTACAGAAGAGGAGCAGACCACTCCAGCAGTTGCAACCAATGCAGACGAGCAGACGAGCTTGGCCCCTGCAACGGAGCAAGTTCCTGCAGACGAGCAGCTGAGTGCGGCTGAGCATACTACAACCGTCCCTGTAGACGAGCCAATGCATGCAGTTGAGCAACCCCCTCATGCTTCACTTACACAACTGATGCAAGACATTGAGGAACTGTAAATCCCTGAGGTTGAAGAGCAGACAACAGAAGACAGCTCATCAATGGGAATGACTCTCTCTGTTCTCCGAAGACCTTTGATGGAGGACACTCCTTCAGTTCCAGAAATAACGAGTCAGCAAATGAAAGGGGATATTTCACTAATCCACATTCAGTTTACCCCTCAATCCTCTTTTGGATTGCAGCAGACCACTGAAGACCTCCCATCAGTTGGATTTGCTTAGGGGCTGCTGCATGGAGCCATTTCAGACATCCTAATGACTCAACACTCAGACCTAAGGAGTCTCAAGTTAGGGATGGAAACAACAAAGCTCCCTCAACACACGGAGACACCCATATCTGTGAGAACCAGGTCTACATCTAGAAGGAAGAAGACGGGCAAAACTCCAGAAGCCTCATCCTCCACTGTCGATGAAAAGTTGCAGCAAATGGACCAGAGCTTCAATGATATCAAGGCATGGACCAAGGATGCTCTCCATGACTTCATTGCCACTTTACAGCCCCTTGCAAATGACATAACTGATGAAAAGGGTCAAAGAGAGCACTGCTTTGACGCTTTATATGGTCTGCTCCAAACAATTGCAAGGCAAGCACAGAAGAGCACAGGAATCAGTCAATAACACTATCTGCGAACCACTGCAAATTATAACAAACTGCACACTGCTCAAGCTGCCAAATTTAGAAGGCTGCAAAAGACCATACAAGACACACAAATTCAACTGCAGGGCCACATTCTCAACAATGACAAGGGACTTGCTCTTTTGGAATCCAAAGTGGAGATAGCCCTAAGGAAAGCCACAGCTGCACAAAACAATATGGCAGCTGAGCTTGTGGCATTAAAGGCAACAGTCAAGGATCTCTCCCAAAGCTTTATTGCAAACAAAAAGGGGGAGAAGACTGAGAGGTCTATAGCAGAAGGGACAATCAGCAGACCTACAGCAGAGCAAACTCAGGGGGAGGCAGCAGAAGGGACAAGCAGCAGACCTGCAGCAGAGCAAGGGTCCAGGTTCACAGCACAGCAAACCACAGCAAAACAACAAAGGAGGCCGACGGAAGCACAAAAGGCCAAAGGTTCTATAGTAGGATTATCCTTCCAAGAGAGGACGGAAAGATTAATCCATAGGGAAAATGTAAGTCCTCTACATTCTATAAATTTTTTTTATATAGCAATGGATGTATAGGTTATCTTATTGTTTAAATTTCTTAGAAGTTTTGTTTGCATCAATTTAGGAGAAGATTGATAGGTATGTGCAATCCTCCATTGTATAAAAATTGATGAACAAAACTTAGGAAGAAATTATGGATGTATTAGATGCTTAGGCAGTAACAATTAGTTAGGCAGTTGTATACTAGGGCCGCATGAGATGTAGCAAACCGCTGGTACAGCAAGGTTCCGCAAAGTACAACAGAGCAGGCTGAGGGAATACAGACTACCAGGGACTAAAAAATTTATAAGCCAAAAATCAATTACATACAACAGTAAAAGACTCTTAGAGTTCTCATGATCTACGACTCTTCCTATGTTGTAAAGGGGTTATCTTGTAAATCAGAAATAAGAACTAGTGAACCTCCTCTTGACTTGACTACACTGGTCATGATCAAGGGAAGACTGGACTAAGCTTCTGTTATTTGTTGGTAACAGATGTCTGAAACAGTATAAAAATCCCGAGTCATTTACTTTTCTGCACTGGTTATCATTTCTGGAACTGCTCATAAAGAACTTTAAGTCCAAAGAGACAAGGTTTTCAAAGCTAAAGTCTCAACTGCAGAACTTCCGTAATATTACAGCAGACTCAGGTAGTGTAGAGTACCTCATACCTTTGCTGCACTGTCTGAAATTTTTTTGAGATAACCTATTCACTCACCCCCCCCCCCCTCTCTCTAGGTTATTTCTGAGACTTTCAACAGCATTCTGATCTTCTTTCCGTGCTTAGGACTTCAAAACTTATCATATCTACAAAACAATCCAAAATCGATTTGTAGCAAAATATTCGAATTTTGGTCAATATATTGTTAGTCCATATGTAAGATATTCAGAATAATATATGAGGACTTAACAATCTCAGAATAATCATCAAAACAAGAATTTCCATGTTTATGACATTTATGTGGAATTTACTGGGCCTTGGTCATATCTATCTCAGTTATGATACCAACAGGGAAGGCCCAGATTTTCATGTGTTTTTCTAACCTCTACTTAATATCAATTTGTTCAATCAATGTCATCATCAAAACGCATGAACTCAACGGATCAACATGATAAAACGATGTGTAGTAGATTGTTGGTTCTCATTACTATTGAACGGGGTGATCACCCGGTTTTTTAAGTCCCAAAGAGGACTCCGTCAGGGAGACCCATCATTACCTGGATTATTCGTTATTGCTGCAGACTACTTCTCATGGGGCTGTGCTCAATTATTCCTCAAGTTCCCAGAATTGAGATATGTCAATGGTTCGCAAATTCTCATTTCACACCAAGCTTTTGCAGATGACACGATCATGTTTACCAATGGGTCATGAAGGTCATTGCTGCGGATAAATCAGTTTTTGGCACATTATGAGCAGATATCTGGACAAGAAACAAACAGAGGAAAAAGTTGTTGCGTCATGAGTAACCATACACTCCAGCAGCGCATACTAACAGTAACAAACACTACCGGTTTTTCTCACAAATTGTTGCCAATCACTTTTTTAGGATGTCCGTTGTGCAAGGGTCGGAAAAACACTATCCTGATTGATGATCTTGTGAAGAGAATCAGCAGCAGGGTTACTGGATGGGATAGAAAGTTACTATCAAGTGGAGGCAGGATAATACTAATCCGGCTTGTACTTACCACCATGCCAATATATTCAGGTGTTGCAACCGTCGGGTCAAACCATAGAACGCATTGAGCAGATGTTCGCCAGATTCTTATGGGGATCCAACGACGAGAGTCGAAAAACCCATTGATGTCGATGGAAACAGCTCTGCTTCCCCATTAGAAAAGGAGGATTGGGTTTTAGAAGTTTGCAGGACATCGTGAAGGCATCTACTATCAAACTTTGGTAGTTTTTCAGAAAAGGCGAATCGATGTGGGCTAAATTCATGATCAATCGGTACTACAGTAATTCACATCCAAGCCAGACCAACGTGTATGCTCGAGGCTCAAGCACGTGGAGTCGAACGTGGAAGTTGAAAGAGGACGCGGAGCGTTTCATCACATGGATGCTAGGGAGGGGAGATGTATCCTTTTGGTTTGATGATTGGCTTGGCACAGGTCCTTTGACGAATGAAATAGAAGGTGGCAAGGTGAATATTAAAGTTCTTTATTTTGTAGATAAGGGATCCTGGAATCAGCAGAGACTTAGGGAACATATCCCGATGAATATTTTTTAGAATGTCATTCGAGTGCCCATCAAACTTAATGAAGCGGACAAAAGGCAAGTTCAGTATGCAACAAGCATGGGAGTCCATTAGACAAAGAAGAAAAATGGGCTGGAGCTTTTATCATCTCCGGCATCAAAATATTCCAATCAAAGTTTCATTCTTCATTTGGATAGCATTACAGGGAAAAATCAAATGTGAGGTGGTGATGTAGCGGAGAGGAATAACTTTGGCATCCAGATGTGTATGTAGAGATACATGATGTGTATGAAAATACACATCATTTTTTTACTCTAAATGTTTGTTTTATGATTCATGTATTGTCTATTTTATATTTTTAGCGTCTCTTTATCTTGAAATGTTGGTACTACTGTGTTTTTATATTTTTGGAAGATCAGTGCGTAATTTGGAACAAAATGAAGAAAGATAAAGAAGATAGACAAGTCATGAACTCAAAGGCTGGAATTCACATTTTATCGCTGTTTCACGCATTTCATGAGTTAATACAGTGAAGTTTCACGTCGATATATTAGATTAGCATGTTTAGAAGTGTTGTATAAGTTTATAGAATTTTTGAACGTCATTTAGTATTTTTTGTAGTAATTTTAGGTAATCAGCACATCTGTCGCGGCCACTATAGGTCTGTTGCGGGCAAAGTGTCGCGGGCGCTACTCCTTTGTCGCGGGCACGACAAACTCGTCACGGGCATGACACCTTGGGTAGCAGCCGCGATGCTGTCCCAGATGCAAATTCATTGTTTTCAGCAGTCGGATCGTTTCGCGTTCGACCTATGCCTATAAATACACGTTGTTAGGGTTCTTCTAAGGAGGATTGAGCATCAAAGAGCGTCAATGATGGCAGAGACGATTAGAGGAGGTGGAGATGCGAAGAGGAGAAGCCGACGAAGGTGCTGATCAAGCTTAGGAGGAGAATAGATCCGCAACTTATTGTTTACCATTGGACATCTGTTTGGAATGCATCGTGTGCTGTAAAACCTTTGTTCTCAGACATTTATTTCTTGCAGAATGTTTGTCCTTGATGCTATAACTCGTTTCATGCTTAGTTTGATTAATATGCGTGAGTAGAACATTAGTAGGGATGTGTTAATGAACTTTTGATGTGTTGATGCGTATTTAACTAAAACCAGAGATGTTGATGATGCATATGTTGCATGAAACCTGTTAGAACTATCGCATAACATGTGTTTATTAGATTGATCATCAAATATACATAGTTTAGAGGTATAAATCGCGCTAAGTGATTTTAATTAGTAGCGAAGTGATATAATAAGATTTAAGCTAATTGTAATATACAATCAATGGTTTTATATGCATGCGACGTGATTAGTTTAAGCTAATTGCTATTCGTGTTATGAATGGTTTTTTCATATTTTGAATCAACTCTTTTGATGAACCATGCTTGAGCTAATTGAAATGGTTTTAATTTATTGAGTTAGTTTGAATATCCGAGCTAATTGGAAGTTAGAAACTAAGGAACGTAGTGAGTTAGCCAAAATTCATTATGGCCATTCCATATTAATCATTACATCTAAAATTCAAAAACATGTATGATTGATGCAGGTGACTCACAAGGAATTCGACCATCGTCCCTACATTTCTCCCAACTTAAGAAAACCCCTCTATATCTTTGCTCTTTCTTATCTTCTTTCGATCTAGTTAGTTTAGTTTTAAGTTATTCCTTTTCAATAGTTTAAACCCCCCCCCCCCAAATTTTATCTTTAATCTTATCCCTTCTTTAGGATAGAAATTATTTCGAGTTGTGTTAAGGTTGATATTCGCTGTTCCCTGTGGGATCGACCCCTGCTTCCATATCTACATTAGTATTTATAGCGGGGTAAAAACAAATTGGCACGTTTTACGACGAACATGAAAGACGTCATAATTACACCCTTGGTTGGCTTCGCATCAATTTTTAGCGCCGTTACCGGAGAGCGGTAACGAGTGTCAGTACAATCAAACTTAACTTGATAATTTTCCATGCTAGGTTTTATAAATAAAAAAAGGGGAAAAATATTATTCTAAAGACTTAATTGTTTTTAAAATAAACACAAAAAAAACTGAAATTAAAAGAAGTTTATATGAATTTTTATGAACTCATGAAGTGGTGGGATAACTGGATCTAAAGTTAAGAAATTAATCTCTAATTTCGAATCTCCTCAGATAGGAAGCTCTACTCCCTTTTCAGGTTCTGCAGCTTCAACTCCTTTTCCCCACATTCATACAAAAAGAAGTTTCACTCCTATAATTTTTGAAAATCTTGAAATTGAAGAAAATCGGGCCAACTTTCCTCCAAACAATCAAAATAACCAGAATGCTCAGAATGTTCAAGAATCTCAAATTGATAATCGTACATTAAGAGAGCTAGCTGAATATGATGATATAAATGAACCTCCATTATGTATAGTGTTTTCTGATATTCAAGAAAATTTTAAACTTAATTCTGGATTTTTACATAAATTACCATCTTTTCATGGTTTGCCTGGGGAAGATCCTCATCGGCATTTAAATGAATTCATGGTAGTTTGTGCATATATGAAACCAGAAGAAGTAACTGATGAAGTCATTAAGCTTAGAGCTTTCCCATTTAGCGTCCAAGATGCCGCTAAAAATTGGCTCTATGACTTACCCAAGGGAACAGTAAACACTTGGGGGCAGATGAAATCCTTACTTCTCAACAGATATTTTCCCACCTCTAAAATCACGACTATTCAGAAGTAGATATACTCTGTTAGACAAAAAAAGGGGGAATTATTATACGAGTATTGGGAACGTTTTAAACGTCTGTGCTCAAGTTGTCCAAATCATCAATTCTCAGAAAATCTTCTCATACGATATTTTTATCAAGGACTCTCTGCAGCAGACAGAGGATTGGTCGATGCAGCATGTGGGGGTGATCTTCAAGACAAACAACCGCGAGTTGCACGTCAAATTCTTGAAAAGATGGCTGTAAATTCTCAAGATCTTAATCGCGATGATGAACATTCTCGTGAAGTCCAAGAAGTATCCTCCTTGCCTAGTTCTACTGATATTAAGCTTGATAAATTAACTGATATGCTTATTAAAGTCCTAACTACAAATAATAACAATCCTCAAGTAAAACCTTGTGGAATTTGTTATAATATGGGGCATCCAACTGATTCTTGTCCTATGTTACAAGAAGAGCAAGCTAATGCTATGGGATTTTCAGGCCCACCAAGTCAACCTAGGCAATATCAGTGGAATTATAATGCAAATCAACCTTGGAGGAATCATCCAAATCTTCATTGGGGAGGTCAAAATAATGCATCTTCTGTTCCCCAACAACAAAAATTTCCTCTTGGATTTTATCAGGTACAACACAATGATTTTTCAACTAATCAGGGGAATTCGGGTGGAATGTCACTTGAAGATTTGGTTAAATCCATGGCTGCAACTCAGATGGCTATGCAAAAGGATGCTAAGGAATCTAAGACCGATATTCAAGATATACGAAGTCAAGTCCGTCAACAAGCCTCTGATCTGAGCCAGTTGAAGGCTCAAATGAACAACAAGCTCCCTTCTCAGCCTATAAATCCTAGAGAAACTGCAAATGCAATAACTCTAAGAAGTGAAAAAGAATTAACATGAATTTATTAAAATCCTCACGAAATTGAAGATGAACTGGAAGTTCATATAGATAAAGAGGGGGAGGAGGGAATTACCTCACAACCTAAGCAAACTAAAGAAGAAACAAAGTTATCTGCTCCGAAAGAAACAAGAATTATTTTCAATGCTCCTTTTCCTAATCGTTTGACTAAGGATAAGAAAGTAGAAACAGAAAAGGACATATTTGAACTTTTTAAGAAAGTCGAAGTAAACATTCCCTTGTTGGAAGCAATCAAACAAGTTCAAACATATGCTAAATTCTAAAAGAAACTTTGCACCGACAAACGAAAATTACAGGGTCATGAACGAGTCATGGTAAGCGAGAATGTTTCAGCTGTTTTACAAAAGAGACTATCACAAAAACAAAAGGACTCTGGAATGTTTACCATACCATGTAGGATAGAAAGTGTGCAAATTGCAGGCTGTATGATTGAACTTGGAGCGTCCAACAATGTGATGCCCTTATCAATTTTTCAATCCTTGAATTTAGGACCTTTACAACCAACTGGGGTTGTAATTCAGCTTGTTGATAGATCCGTGACACATCTTGTTGGAGTGGTCGAAGATGTCCTTGTGAAAGTTAACGATCTTATCTTTCTTGCAGACTTTAACATTATAAAGACTGAAGATGGTCATAACTGTTCAACTCATGCACCAATTCTATTAGGGAGACCATTCTTAAGGACTTCCAATACAAATATTGATGTATGGAACGCTATCCGTGGAATTCGATGGAGAAAAAAATACATTCGATATTTATGAAGCTATGACACATCCAAGCGATCAAGTTTTTGCTGTGTGTTCGGTTTGTACCTCCATGTCCTTTGAAGAAGAATTATTCGATGCAGATGAGTTGACCTTTATGAAAACCATCAAGAAAATCGACATTGAATAAGAATTTGATGAAAGCAATTATGATCACGACTTGTCTTTCCTAAAAGATGAATTAAAAGGGCAAGAGCATGTCAAAATGCTTGAATTGCCACAAGACCATGAAAAGATCAAGCCATCAATTGAAACACCACCAACATTAGAGCTAAAATCATTACCAGCTCAGTTGAAATATGCTTATTTAGGTGACGATAACAAGTTACCGATTATTATTTCAAGTCAACTGACAGATGAGCAAGAAAAAGCTCTGGTGGGTATACTAAAAAGGCACAAAATGGCTATTGGATGGACCCTTACCGATATTAAAGGAATTAGTCCCTCTACGTGCATGAACAAAATATTATTAGACAACTCCAAACCATCCAGAGAACCTCAAAGGAGATTGAATCCTCTAATGATGGAGGTGGTCACAAATGAAATTTTGAAATTGCTCAATGTTGGAGTAATTTATCCAATCACGGACAACCGATGGATAAGTCCAATACACGTTGTGCCAAAGAAGTCAGGATTAACAATTGTTGAGATAGACAACGGGAAAACTATTACAACAAGAGTGCAAAGTGGCTGGAGAGTCTGTATTGATTACAGAAAATTAATTGCCGCCACTAGGAAGGATCATTTCTCGTTATCTTTCATGGATCAAATGCTACAAAGGTTAGCAGGCCGTTCTCATTACTGTTTTCTAGACGGATATTTCACGATATAACCAAATTGTGATAGCCCCTGAAGACCAAGAGAAAACAACTTTTACTTGTCCATTTGGAACCTATGCTTACAGGCGTATGCAATGCACTTGGAACGTTCCAGAGGTATGTAATGTCTTTATTTTCTGATTATATATCAGAAATAATAGAGCTTTTCATGGATGATTTTTCGGTCTATGGAAATTCTTTTGACCATTGCTTGAAAAATCTAGAAAAAGTTCTTAAACGATATGTAGAAACGAACCTCGTTCTAAACACGAAAAATGCCATTTTATGGTGGAAAGAGGTTTAGTGTTGAGACACGTTGTCTCCCCGAAGGGATTAGAAGTAGACAAGACTAAAGTCGAAGTTATCAAATCTCTACCTTATCCCTCAAGCGTTCGAGAAATACGTGCATTCCTTGGACATGTAGGTTTCTACAGACGATTATAAAAGGTTTTTCCAAGATCGCAGACCTCCTGAACAAACTGTTGAAGAAAGATACTGAATTTACATTCACTGAGGAATGTAAAGAAACTTTCGAGATACTTAAAGATAAATTAATTTCAACTCCTATTATTCAACCTCCAGATTGGAATTATCCGCTTGAAATCATGTGTGATGCGAGTGATCGAGCTGTAGGTGCTATGCTTGGACAGAAAATGGATAAGATTCCACATGTAATTTATTACGCATCAAAAACCTTGATGAAGCTCAGGTCAATTACACGACAATTAAAAAAGAGCTTTATTCAATATTTTTTCCCCCTTGAAAAATTCCGTTCATATTTATTCGGGGCTAAAGTAATTGTATTCTTTGACCATGTTGTATTAAAATATCTTCTGATGAAGAAGGAATTAAAACCGAGATTATTTAGATGAATTCTTCTCCTTTAGGAGTTTGACATTGAAATCAGAGACAAGAAGGGTACGGAAAATCACGTCACTGATCACTTATCTAGAATAGTGAATCAAGATGAGTCAATAAGAATATCAGAATCTTTTCCTGACGAGCATTTATATAATCTTCACGGTTATGTACCTTGGTATGTTGACCTTGTAAATTTTCTGGTGATCGGAAAATTGCTGAATGATCTTCCAAGGCAACAAAAAGTGAAGATTCAAAGCGATGCAAAGTATTACTCGTGGGAGGATCTAATTCTGCTTAAATTTAGTGCCGATGGTGTAATAAGAAGATGTATTCCTGATCATGAGATTAAGTCAATGCTGAAACGCTGTCACTCCTATGATTATGGAGGTCATTTTGGAGCAAGACGAACAGCTCACAAGATTTTGTCTTGTGGATTTTACTGACCATCTTTAAACAAAGATGTTTATGAATGTGTAAAGAGGTGTGAACAATGTCAAAATACTGACAATATATCGTAAAAAAATAAAATACCTCAAAAATATGTGATGTCTTGTGAAAGTTTTGATATTTGGGGTATTGACTTTATGGAACCATTTCCAAACTCAAAAGGTCACTTATATATATTGCTAGCAGTCGATTACGTCTCGAAATGGATAGAGGTTATACCCATACGAACTGACAACGTCAAGGTGGTGGTCGAGTTTGTTAGAAATTTTATATTTAACAGATTTGGCGTACCTAGAGTCGTGATAAGTGACGGGGGAACCCACTTTTGCAACAAGGTAATGGACATCTTATTTAAGAAATATCATGTCAATCACAGGATCTCCACAGCCTATCATCCAAAAATAAGTGGACAAGCTGAAGTGTCCAATCATGAGATTAAATGAAACCTGGAAAAGATTGTCAATCTGAAGAGGATGGATTGGAGTGACAAGCTGAATGATGCTCTTTGGGCATACCGCACTGCATATAAGACTCAGAATGATGTATGGAAAAGCATGTCACCTGCCAGTGGAAATCGAACATAAGGCATGGTGGGTAATTAAAGAGCTGAATTTTGAATACGGAGACTGCGCTAACATGAGGAAACTCCAAATCTCGGAACTAGATGAGATTCATCATGATGCATATGAAAATACTGCTTTATACAAAGAAAAATTTAGCAGACTTCGTGACGAAAAAATTTCGCGAAAAAACTTTAAGGAAGGAGATAAAGTCTTACTTTATAATTCTCGCTTAAGGTTATTCTTCGGAAAATTAAAATCAAGATGGGAAGAACAGTTCATTATCAGAAAGTCTATAATCATGGAGTGGTTGAAATTCAAAGTGAAGACACGTAAAAAATGTTTAAGGTTAACGGTCACAGATTGAAACGATACTACGAACTTCAGGATCGGATGAGGTTTGATAAAATTCCCTTGGAGAGGGTGAACCGCGTGTCAATGACATGATTTAACATCATGGCTGTCGAGCCAACAACGTTAAAGAAAGGCGCTTCTTGGGAGGCAACCCAAGTTTAGTTTAGCTTTTCGTTCATAGTATTTTCATTTATCCTTCAAATCGGCAAATAAAAAAAATCAAGCTGTAAAAAACGCTGTTTAACACAATATTTTACGATGAATGTCACTGGAAATATCTGTTGGGATGTATGAAAGCGTTTAAGATGTGTTTTGTGACGAAAACATGAGAGGAAAATTAGTTAGTGGTGCAGAAAAGCCTGTCGCGAGCACGACAGACTCGTCACAGGCACGACACATATGTCGCATGCATGATTGAAGGGACATCGCAGCCGCGACGATGCTTGGGGTTGATATACACGAGCAGCAGCCTCAGTTTTCATTTGTTACACATACACGGCCATGACTTACTCCCTTTCTCACATCTCATCTTCTTCAATCCTCAATCAATTCGTGCAACCAAGTACTCCACGCGTTTGTATAGATGAGGAGAACCCATTGATTATGATCATGCACCTTGAAACGCCCCGATTTGCGCGTAATTTGAGGTTTTCCATTGAGAAAACCTAGGTGTGAAATTCTTTTTTCAACTCCAAATTCAACATTCTTGTACTATGAATTGATTTACTTATTGTATAGATTACAAATTCATAGTTAGATTGTTAAGAATCAACCCGAATTTGACACATTCATGCAATTTATGTAGGGTTTCATACACACTTATTGCCGAAAAATGCCTCGTTCCAAGAACCCTGTTTATCGATCCAAAAAGGGTCTATCGACCGCCGCAGAGCGTGCATTAGAGTCGTATCCTCATGATGCTATCCAGATTCCCGCAGAGTGTGCTGACTAGCATGCCAAGATCAGTGCCAGAACTATCAGGAAGACTTGATTTCTTTATTCTGGTGATCTAGTCATCCTAGGGCTATGGCCAGAGATCACTAGTGCAGTCACACAGCTCGGATGGCATCACACTTCGCTGACGGGATGGCCCAGTTACGTGCCATTCGTCAGAGAGGTTTTGAGCACATGGACTAGCACGGTCGGCATTGCACCTGCTGAAGATCCAGAGGAGGAATGTATCTCGTTCCAGCTAAGGAACGAGATGAGGAGGATGAGTATGATAGAGTTCTACGGGGTTTATCGTGTACGCGCAGGAGGGTATAGAGATTATGAAAGGGGATATGTGCCGTACTTACAGGCATTGTGGTAGGAGATAACATTGACTGTGGGTTACAACCCCCATAGCAGCAAGAGCTCAGCGATTAGGAACCCAGTGCTACGTACTCTTCATTGATTCCTTGCCTATACATTGGTGGCTACCAAGAGTAGCCAGGGTGATGTTTCCCAGGAGGAGCTGGGTCTATTTTTTTGTGCTTTTGTACAACTTGATTTCTCCAGCACAGTATTCGTACCTTAGTACTGGATACATGCTCATCGAGAAGATCGAGTCAGTTATAGGGGACAGTGCTTCTGCGCCTATACTTTGGGCTTTACACCGCTCGATGCGCACTTTGGGTTTTACCTATTGCCTATAGCGTCACTCTCAGAGCCCACTCGCGTACCTTTCAGCATAGATAGCTTCCTCCGCGTTGGGATGATATCAGTAGACAGAGGGGTCTATTATTTGACGGCTAGAGCTGGTGAGGACGGACCCCAGGCAACTTCCTTTGCCTTCCAGTTCCATCACACTCTCAGTTTGTAGGAACTGGGGATTTCCTCCACTTGCTGATGATGATGATCAGGTTGAGGATGATGAGGTGCAGGATTCAGAGGGGGATACAGCCATGAGTGAACCTTAGGCAGATCTTTCCCAGCCTTTCCCTCAACCAGATTGGCCACAGTCTTCGCACCAGTCCCATCATTCACATCACTTACGGCAATCTACTTCATGCCATTCTGGCCCAGTTGTACCTGAGCAGTTCACTGTACCTCCTATGGACTGGTACACTGCTTATCAATCTCTACATCAAGAAGTGGCCGACTTACGTGCTGACGTGACTACTCGTTTAGATGCTTTGTAGCAGAGCCAGGAAGACTTCCAGCGCCGTATCTTTGATTATTTAGACAACAGATTTCCATCACTGCCTCCTCCTATGTGATTTTTCTTAGCTAGTCAGTCTAAATTCATGAGTCTGTATTTTTTATTGAGACTGCACTTCGTCTTAGCTTAGGGGAGGTTGGTCATTCCTAGACATTCCATTTAAGTTTTTGTTTTGAGTCAGTTGTTTTTTTTCTTTTTAGAGGTGTATGAATCTTTCAGCTTTATGCATTCTCGTTCTATTTTTATTGACTTAGTTCCCTTAATGCCCATACCATATGTTTAACGAACATAAGTAATGAATTTATTTCCATGTGAACATCACCTTTCATTCCTTCACTACTTAATTATGCTTCTACGTATGTTTTCTATTGTCTTCTCTCTTTCATATATATATGATGTGTGTGAAAGAGTGAGACGGACTAATTTTTACTATCAAATTATGTTTTGTCAAATGCGAACACTAACTTGCCAAGTGAAAGAGAAATCGTCGTAATACATGTAGATAGATGGATCGGGGACATATACGAGCAGTTTATTGACACGAACAACCCCATGGTGGCTCCTACACCTTGCAGTTTCAACATCTTGAGGTGTCACATAACTGAGCTTCAAGACAACCAAAGGCTGATGGTGGAGCTGTTCCAAGAGATAAAACTAGCGCAGGAGTCCATAGCAGGTGAGGTCAACCATATTCGTACGATCCTTGAGTTTCAAAGCGGGATGGATGGCATGATTCGAGATATATAGAACGGGTTTAGAAACTTTGGATGTTTATCGGGTGAACCTTAGCTAACAGGTATTCTTTTATCCTCTGCGCTTTACTTTTATTTTTACATTGAGGGCAATGACATGCTTTAGCTTAGGGTAATTTTTAGGGTTGATGAGTTTTTTTTTTAATTTATTTAGAGTCATTATTAGAGTCATATATATATACAAAAAAAGAACTTGTTTTTAATTCTACGGCTTGAGTAAAGTAAAATGATGATTTATGCCATGAAAAATATTGCACTAATACATGTAGTTTGAATATTGTCTCTAAGGAAGTCCTGAATCTTTGCTAATATCATTCTAGTACATTCCTATGAGATGACCTTTTTTCATGTGTAGATAGCACTTAAGTGGTGACTTGAACCGTAGCTAGACACTTTTTAAAAAAAACCTTCATGTTTCCCTTTTATGCCATCTTTTCATTTATCCACCAGTTATAGGGGGAGCATGGAGTGGTTGTTGGAAAAAAAAGGTTTTTAAATTAATGTTTATTAAACTCTTGTTTTTCCATCGTAACCCTCATGTTATTTTTGATTACTGGAGAATGCTCTAGACCTACTCAGAAAGAAAAAACAGAAAAGGAAAGAAATTGTAAGCAAAAAGCTTTAAAAATAACGTGTCCCTTATCTCGGTAATCAAAATTATTATTTACGGATAAAAGGGGGGACGTGGAATTCAATAAGATGAGCTTAGAAAAAAAAATGCATATCCAGTAGGAAATCTAGACCTCCTTTGAGACCTTGGTGGCTTTGGGAATAATCCTATATAAGGAAGCAACGGGGTGGAATAAATGAATTTTGAATTTGAGTTTTCGAAATGTTTTGTCTTGCTACATCTCGGGAATCTGCTAGGTGTGAAGGACCATGAGAGGGAATGATTTGAGGGGTAACTATATGTGGTGTGAATAGAGATGAAGGTTAACTTTGTGATGAATATTCCTTAGATATGTGTTTTGTGCTGTTACTTTTAGGCTCTCTGATTACTTTGATGCTTGAGTTATAGAGCTTTTGAGTCTTGTTAGTTTTTCTTACTTTCAAGTTTCTCTCTTTGTTTTGAGTCTAGACTTTGCTTAGGGACAAGCAAAGGTTTAGCTTAGGGGAATTTGATGTGTATGAAAACACACATCATTTCTTTACTCTAAATGTTTATTTTATGCCTCATGTATTGTCGATTTTATGTTTTTAACGTCTCTTGGTCTTGCAATGTTGGTACTGCTGCGTTTTTATGTTTTTGGCAGATCGATGCGTAATTTGGAACAAAATGAAGAAAGAAGAAGAAGATAGACAAGTCATGAGCTTAAAGGTTGGAATTCATAAGTTTATCGTTGTTTCACGTGTTTCGGGAGTTAATATAGCAAAGTTTCACATCGATATGTTAGATTAGCATGTCTAGAAGTGTTGTATAAGTTTATAGAATTTTTGAACGTCATTTAGTATTTTTTGTAGTAGTTTTAGGTAATCAACACATCTGTCGCGGGCACTACAGGTCTGTCGCGGGCAAAGTGTCGCTAGCACTACTACTTTGTCGCGGGCACGACAGACTGTCACGGGCGTGACACCCTAGGTCGCGGTCGCGACGCTGTCCCAGATGCAAATTCATTGTTTTCACCCGCCGGATCGTTTCGCCTTCGACCTATGCCTATAAATACACATTATTAGGGTTCTTGTAAGAAGGATTGAGCATCAGAGAGCGTCAGGGACGGCAGAGATGATTAGAGGAGGTGGAGGCGCGAAGAGGATAAGCCGACGAAGGTGTTAATCAAGCTTAGGAGGAGAATAGATCCGCAACTCATTGTTTAGCATTGGACATCTGTTTGGAATGCATCGTGTGCTGTAAAACCTTTGTTCTCAGACATTTATTTCCTACAGAATGTTTGCCCTTGATGCTATGACTCGTTCCATGCTTAGTTTGATCAATATGCGTGAGTAGAACATTAGTAGGGATGTGTTGATGAACTTTTGATGACCTTAGATCATGAGATGATGCATATTCAACTAAAACCAAATATGTTGATGATACATATGTTGCATGAAACCTGTTAGAACTATCGCATAACAGGTGTTTATTAGATTGATCACCTAATATACTTAGTTAGAGGTATAAATCGCGCTAAGCGATTTTAATTTGTAGCGAATTGATATAATATGATTTAACTTAATTGTCATATACAATCAATCGTTTTATATGCATGTGACATGATTAGTTTAAGCTAATTGTTATTCGTGTTATGAATGCTTTTTTCATGTTTTGAATCAACTCTTTTGATGAACCATGCTTGAGCTAATTGAAATGGTTTTAATTTATTGAGTTAGTTTGACTATTCGAGCTATTTGGAAGTTAGAAGCTAGGAAACGTAGTGAGTTAAGTCGAAATTCATTACACTCATTCCATATTAATCATTACATCTAAAATTCAAAAACATCCGTGATTGATCTAGGTGACTCAGAAGGAATTCAACCATCGTCCCTACATTTCTCCCAGCTTAAGGAAACTCCTCTATATCTTTGCTCTTTCTTATCTTCTTTCGATCCAGTTAGTTTAGTTTTAAGTTATCGTTTTGAACAGTTTAAGTATCCCCCCAAAAATTCTATCTTTAATCTTACCTCTTCGTTAGGATAGAAATTACTCCAAATTGAATTTAGGTCAACATTCGCTGTTCCCTGTGGAATCAACCCCTGCTTCCATATCTACATTAGTATTTATAGCGGGGAAAAAACAAATTGGCATGTTTTACGACGAACGTGGAAGACGTCATAATTACACCCTTGACTGGCTTCGCATCAATACACAAGCAGAGGATGAAAGGCAACGATCGGATGTGGAAACCGTGGATCACATACTAAATAATGACCACCTTGCGAGAGATGTTTGGTTGAGAGCATTTGATACTTCTTCAAGTGTGGTGACTATCATCTATACGAGGCACAACAGACATATAAGGTATATATTCCCACTACTGGTCATATGGGAGATGTGAAAAGGAAGAAATGAGATACGATTCGCAGGGCAAGCTGTGACACCTGAGAAAGTGATTTACAGAGCGATTTCCATGCTTCGTAGGATAAGCTATGGCAATGCCTTGAAGAGCAGAGAAGTCAGGGGAGATGATGGAATTGTGGCGGAGTTACATCTCAGAGTTCGAAGAGGAAAAGGAAACACACGGATTAGAAACATATAATCAAATTGGATCTTGTAGAGCCACTTTTCAACTACTAGACTGCTTGTTAGGTGAAGAATCATGGGAAACTTATACGGATATATAGTTCTTGATAGAATAGGTATCCCCTCACACCTCAAGATAGTATGGATTTCCAAAGTAAGAGGAAATCTAACACTACATTCCGGTTCCATGGAAGTGCACTTTGTTATAACTTGCTATTGTAAATCATAATTTCTTTTTACAATGACAACGACATGCCATGGCTAATAGCTTGGTATGATCCCACTTCGTATATGGAAGTGGGTTTTGAAAAAAAAAAAAGAAAGAAAGAAAGAAAGAAAAAAAAGAGGGTTCTTTTGTGAAGCTTAATAACATGTGTAGTTAGAATCACTCCATGAAAAGTCTAAGCACGCCCGATCAAAACCATATATCACGTAAAATACAAGACAAGAAGAAGAAAAAACAGGGGATAATATCGTTAGGTCAGGAAGGTCTATAAGGGTTATGGCTACACAAAGAAATGGAATAAAAAAATTTACGATGTACACCTCTCCTCCTTACCACGGCCAAGTAACTAGTAGCTTAACCTCATTGTATTATAAGAATCTACCCCCTATCGTTGCCCTCACATCCCGTGTTTCATTGCCCCCCATATGTGCCCTTCCTAGAGATACAAATCTAACGATACTTCATACAACAATCCGTTATGTAGCGAGAAGGGTTTCAACTTAGGTTATCTTCTATTCTAGTATGACATCTGTATAATTCCTTTGTTCCAAATTAACACATTTCACAAAATTCCTAAAAACTCTTGTGTAAATTCTTCTACTAAAATAAATCTTGACACTTCTAGACACAAATTTTATTTACTTTTCAACGAATAAGACGCAAAAACAAGATACACATGACATCATGACACACAAATAACAAAACTAACTCAATAATTAAAAATAAGAAAAGAACTAACTCGTATTTACACAAATCCTCCTCCAAACCTAAACCACACATTGTCCTCAATGTATAAATAGTAAATTAAGGATCAGAGGACAAAACTCACAAGGCCGTATGCCAGTTTCGGGAGGAGGACGGTAGATACCACCTCTGAAGAGAATTTGTCACATCCTGCAATCGAATTCTTCTTGTAGCTGCTGGTTTCTGATTAACTGAATTTTTACTCTCCTGCTTCGTCTTTATCTTCACAAGTTTTGCTTTCTTGAATTGTTTGGACAGCTCTCCAACATTTGAACCAACCGAATCCTTGTCTTTCGATTTCACTTTCTGCTTTTCTCCCATAAATCTTCAATTTTAATTTTGGAAAGAGCCAAAACTCTTTCACTTGAAAAACTGCACAATGAAACACTGCAAGCAGCACTAAACGTTTTTCAGGATTATCATGAAATAATAGCAAAAAATAATCTCCATGAAATCAAAATTTTCAAGAACTAGCAATAAAGGCATGTCCAAGTGTAGTAGCTTTAACACGTCTTTTAGCACTCAAATGATGTCCTAACGCTATATCAATGGGTGTAATTAAACCTCCAAAAACAAAGGACCTTTTTCATTCAAAGCAAAATTGTGCCAATAGCAAGCTATATGTGATGCATAATCAATATTTTTTTCGTTGTACAATGCCCATAAAAACATAATTTCATCCTTTCTCAACTTTTCATACTCAAATCGTCCAAAACTTGTATGGCTCATAACTTGCTGAAGATAATAAAATGTTGAGTCATGGATCACAGAAGCTTCTGCAGATTGTTCATTAAAAGTACTCCTACCAAAAATAGATTTTAAAAATTTATGAAAATTCCATTCTATATTCTCTGATGATTATCTATCTCCTTTTATCCTAGACCTGTATAATTCATTCAAATCCTTATTAGTTATCGCACGAGGAGTATTAAAAAGTTGAAAAGTAATGAAACCAAATTCAGGATGCTCATCTGTTTCAATTATATTGACTTCCAAAATGCTCAAAAATTCCAACGTTACTCGTTCATAGGTTGTCCCGTTTTCGCTTACGAACGTCTCTCATTTACCATTTTTCAGTATCTTTTCAACATCATTAAAGAGGCCTAGCCGGACAAGAATGTCTTTGTCCAGATATTGCATTCCTTCGACTCCCACTCTAACCAATCTTTTGTATCGATCTTCGTGTTCTTTCTTTGAGAATCAAACTCCATTTAATTGTGCTATCCAACGAGCTATAGGATTAATGATTGCCTCATATAAATGGAGACTATCTCTTAAAATTTTTGGCTTCACTTCTTTCGTCATATCCACCTTCAATCAAATAAATAACAATGTAAACAAAACATACGGTCAAAACAAATGTAACAATGAGCTTTGGAAATTGTAATCATTCATCAACTCAATCAAAACCATGAATAACATATATCTAGAATCCATTTATTATTTGTTCTTGTAAAATCAATCCATGATAAAAACACAAAAACTCAAAGATCAAATCTTTCTCATTTCATCAAAATCTCAAAACCCTAATTTCTCAAAAATTCATCAAATAATAAAATTCACACATCACCACGCTTCACAAAGCATACATAGCATCACTAACAACGCTCATTGAGTAGTTTAGATGTGATGTGATGCAAAGCTGGTCAACGTTGTAAATATGACTGCTTCCATGTTCGTTGCAAAACGTGCAAATTTGTTTTTACCCCACTAAAGTTACTAATGTAGATAAGGAACCAGGGGTCGATCCCACAGGGAATAGCGAGTATCGAATTAAACACAACTTCAAATAATTTCTATCCTAAGAAAAGGGGTAAGATTAAATATAAAATGAGGGGGGTGTGTTTAAACTGTTTAAAAGGAATAAACTAAAACCAAACTAATTAATGAAAAGGAGATAAAATAAAGCTAGAATGTAGAGTGATTTACTTAAGTTGGGAGAAATATAGGGACGATGGTTGAATCACTTTGAGTCGCTTAGATCAATCATAGATGTTTCTGAATTTTAGATGTAATGATTAACATGGAATCGTTATAATGAATTTCGGCTTAACTCACTACGTTCCTTACCTTCTAACTTCTAATTAGCTCGGATAGTTAAACTAACTCAATAGATAAAAATCATTTCAATTAGCTCAAACATGATTTAATCAAAAGAGTTGAATCATAACATGGAACTAATATTCATAACAATCATAGCAATTAGCTTAAACTAATCATGTTCATACATATGAAACTATTGATTATATATGACAATTAGCTTAAATCATGTTATATCAATTGGCTACACACTAAAACCACTTAGCGCGATTTATAGCTTCAAACTATGTATATTAGGTGACCAATCTAATAAACACATGTTGTATAGTATTTTTAACAGGTTTCATGCAACATTTTTATCATTAAATACCTCTGGTTTCTTTCATATACTCAACATCTCATGATCTAAGGTCATCAAAACTCATCAACACATCCCTACTGATGAACTACTCACACATAAGCATCAAACAAAGGATCGAATAAAACATGGCAATGAAAACAAACATTCTCCAGAGTTTAACAACTGAGAACAAAGGTTTTACAGTGCACGATGCATTCCAAACTAATGTCCAAGGCTAAGCTACGTGTTTGCGGATCAAAACTCCTTGAAACTCCCTCCAAGGGCTCTCCTCTTTGTGTCTCGCCTCCCTTGATCGTCTCTGTCGTTCTTGAGCTTTTCCACCTCTGTACTATGTTTAGAAGAACCTTAGGGCACGTATTTATAAATGTAGGTCAAGACTAGATCGATCCGACGGCTGAAAATCAATGTTTTGCATCTTAGACAACATCGCGGCCGCGCCCATGGCTGTCACCCCCGCGATGGCTTAAAAAACGTGGAAATGTTGAATTGAGACTGTCGCGCTCGCGACGAAGGAATGTCGCACCCACGACACCAAGCACGCCTACAACGATGCCCGCGACTGGTGTGTCCTGCCCGCGACCATGTGTACCGTTTACCTTAAAACTTATATAAAAAATACTAAACGACGTTCAAAAATTCTATAAACTTATTCACCACATCTAGACATGCTAATCTAGTTAAACAACGTGAATTGTTGCTGTATTAACTCTTGAAGCAAGGAGAGAGTGAGTGGAGTAGGTGAGGTGCTTGGGTTAGGCAGGATGGAGAAGTTGCTGTCAGGATCCCAAAAGGAAAGGAAAACAATGGAGGAAAGAAGAAAAGTGATGGGGAGTGGGATAATTAAAAATAAAACATCCCGTTTCGTTTAATCGCAGGATCAGTTAATCCCACATCTCCCACAGCTTTCGCTCAAATTTTACCACCACGCTCGAAAAATCATGTTATTAATTAACATATAATTTTTCAAATTTTTCCGTGACAAAAAGTTATCCCAATTTCGTCACAAGTTTTAATGTTATGAACGTAACGTTACGTCACAAAACTTTAAAATGAGATTCATTTCTCTCTTTTAATTTATTATAAACGAAGAAACGCATATTTTGTTACGTTTATTAATTAACGAACTATTATTTGATCATAATTTTTACATTTATTTGATCTCAATTTTCTGGGCTTTACAGGAACATTTTTGAAACTCACCAAATCACACAGAGCTTGAGGAGAGAAAAAGTTGATTGTCTTCAAACAAGTGTTTTCAACTTTTGTCTTTGTGATTTGAAGAAGGTTTGAATTCTAATTTTACAATGGAAATCTCAAAGTGAATTCTAACCTTAAATGTGCTCAATGTTCTTTATTGTATGGTAATGGTGTCAAAGTTTTCATGTCCATAGGTTTATTGTGTTGTATGATGGAGTTGTTCATATTGGTCTAGCTCGTGGAGTTATGATCGATTATTGACTGAGACCGTGATTCTGTAAGGGTCGTGAGTCAAGCTACTAGGGGGTGGTTTGCAAAGGGGATTGTCTAGTCTTGAGGTAGACGTAGATAATCATTTGTAGCATCCTAGGATAGAGGAGTTACTAAAGAAGTCTCGTACTTTGGTTAACTGTGAGCCAGAGAGCAAAGTATATACTTGTAAAGTAGTTTACATAGTGCAATTGTTGTGCGTGAAGAGTGGATGTAACACCCTGGCCAAGCTGGGGACAAACCACTTTAAATCTGGTGTTGTTTTCATTTCCTGCATTGCATTGTTATTTATTGGTCACTTAGAAATTTATAGGAAATCAAAACTAAAAGTACAAAGAACGTCTCTTCATCAGAACCGACTCTTATCTAAGAACTGGTTCTCAGTGAAACATCAATTTGTGGTGCATCACTTTACAAAGTTTCAAAAAAGTTTAAATACTCGATTCAACCACCCTTCCCCCCTCCTAAGTATTTCTTATGACTGGGACTTAATAATTGGTATCAGAGCAGTTTTCTTCTTATACGTAAACCACATGAAGCATATCACACAATGAGTTCACAGGATTACAGAGAGGGACTCTCATCACAAAGGCCTCATCTTTTCGATGGCACTTATTGCTCCTATTGGAAGAAACGCATGGAAACATACATCCAGGCTGAGAGTTTCAATTGTTACAGATCATCGAGCCAGGTCTTCTCAAGGTGGGGAAGAGAAATGACTCATGAGAGTTCATTCCCAAACCAGAAGATAAATGGGATGAAGGTGATCCAGCTGAAATGGAAAAGAATGCAAAAGCTAAGAAGCTGCTCATATGGGGCTTGTCTGCAAAAGAATATGGCAGGGTTTTTGCCTACAAATTTGCAAAGGAGATGTGGGACAAGGTTCAGATAATATATGAGGGCACTAGCCAGGTAAAGCATTCTAAGATTGATCTCCCACTCAAAAATATGAGTTGTTCATTATGAAAAAGGATGAATCTATCTCTAAGATGTACATTCGTTTTACTGACATTGTTAATGAGTTAGATTCACTTGGTCAACCAGTTGGTACAGAGAACAAGGTTCGCAAAATTCTAAGAAGCCTTCCTAGATCATGAGAACCAAAGGTGACAACAATCCAAGAAGCAAAGAATCTGGAAGAAATAAAGATTGATGATCTCATTGGATCACTGCTGACACACGAAAATTTCTTACAACGCCATAATGCTATTGTGGCTACTGAGAAAGGCAAAGGACTGGCTCTCTCTGTAGATCCAGCTTTTAAGGAAGAACCGGATCCTTCTATACCAGATGAAGACAACCTTGTGTTTCTGATCAGGAAGTATTTAAAATTTGCTGAGAATTTCAAAGGTTGAAAAGGAAAGTCTTCTAAACCTAAGCCTAAAGGTTCTTCATCATCTAAGCCTAGTGCTAATCAGTGTTTTAAATGTGGAAAAACAGGTCATTTTATAAAGGATTCCTACTTGTTGAAGCAAGAATCACCAAAGGCACGTAAGGCCTGTTTTTTTGAAGCTGGCATAAAGGATTATGAATTTGTTGCGAAAGGGTTCTGTTTTATATGAACGCATAAACTAGTGTTGGCAAGGCAAGGATGGTTGCATGTTAAACGTGGGATGAGATCAACTAGGGAGTGATGATGATGCAGATGAGGACGAAAGTGAAGACAACAACACAAAGGAATGCTTAATGGCAACAAAGATATTGGTTTCGATTTCTTGAAAAAGGATATTCATATTCTGCCTAGGAATAGCTTGATTGATATCTTCAATGCTTTTATTGAGACACATGAAGATGGGATCGAGCACTATTTTTTGATCGACGGTTCATCTCGAAACAACATCAACGTTTTTGGAGTCGATGTGGTAGTGGCTGAGACAAATGGCCCGCATTATTTTTTGGAGCACTGTTTAGAACAATATGTGTTTTTGTAATATAATCGAGGACATTGAATGCAAACAGTGCGCATTATATTTGTATATATGAGCACTGTTTGTTCTGGGAACGACGATGCCGAGGGATACATGCTACTATTTTTTGGAAGAACGAAAGTGACGATGACGCTGGACGTGGGTGACTGTTGGTGGCGGCGGTTAGAATTTAGGGTTTTGGGATGATTATTGTAATTTGTAATCTAATGCAATAGATTATTTCTTTATTTTGATTAAGGGCATATTTGGCCATAATTTGAATTTATGCATTAATTGGTAACTAATTTTATACTATGACCTATTGGTAATTAATGAAATAAAAACCAACTGGCTGGTAATTTTTTTGTATTATTTTGCGAAAGTTTGTTATTAAACATAAGTTATAGTATATGTTATATACTTTCACATGATAATGATTACGAGATGATCAAACATTATTTGATAATAGAATGAAAATCATCAAAATACATGTTGCATAATGTTTTTCGAAAGTATTACGAAAATTATGGGGAATAGGGAGTATGGCTTATACAACATCTAATATCTAATGACAAATTAATTTTATTCTCCCTCCGTTCCGAATTAAATATAACACTTTGATCCTGCATGAAGATTTATGTGGTGTGTTGAATTTGTATAAGTTAAGTTGGCTGATTTTATATCATAAAAGAAAAAGTTTCCTGGAAAACTCTGAACCTAGGATTAAAAAAAAAAACATAATATTCCGGAAAATCTTTCTTTTTATGTAAAAACAAGTCAAGATGGATGATTTAAAATCAGCTCCAAGAAACTCTATATTTTGTATATATATCCTTCCCGAAATAAATGAAACATTTGGTCTGACACGATAATTTATGTGTGTATTGAATTTGTCTGAATTTTGATGAAGGAAAAAAATATTTTTTTTGGTTGTTGGATGTATTATAGCAGTTGGAAGAGGAGTTAGTGATTATACTGTTACAAAAAAGATAGATTAGATATTCTCTCCGTCCCACAAAAATTATAACGATTTGATTTAACACGAGAATTTATGTGTGTGTTGATTTGTAGGAAAAGATTTATTTGTCCTTTGGGTTGTGTGATAGAGAGGAGTGAGAAAAAAAATGAAGGAGAAAAAATAGTGCATAAGTTGATGTGATATAAATAAAAAATAAAGGTGTTTTAGTAGTTTTGTAGAAAAATATTTTCAAATATGAAAGTATTATATTTTTTGTGCGATATCCAAATTAGAAAGATGTTAAATTATTTATGGGATAGAGAGAGTATGTTTTATATCAGAAGGTTACCACAAAAAGGAAACCGTATATTTATAGGGGGGATAATTGATTTAAAATCTCTAATCCATTTTTCCTCTACCTCTTACTCCCCATTCCATTTTTCCTTACACCTTACTTCCGATCTCAATGACACTTTTTATTTTACTCAATATATCCCCTTAATCCCCTTATTTTATTCCCTTCCCTAATCAATAAGTCAACCTAATTTTCTCTATTTTAATTTTTCATTTATTTTGAATCCAGAAACCACTCCCTTCTCTCTACTTCTTCCCTTTGCATGCTCTGAAACCCAATCCACCAAATCAAAGCCATAAAATTCCTCTGCACAATTGAAACCAGCAAATCAAGGACAACAATCGAAAGCAGAAGTACAATCGAAACCACCACCTCAGTAGAAACTCTAGAAACTCCTCACCCCTATAAATAGAGCTTGGGGGAAGACCACAATCGAAACCCTATATAGTAACCAACACAATCGGGTATGGGAAGAAAGAGGGGGAGGATAGGAAAGAAGAAATCTGTTCAGTTCGATGTAGACGTTGAAGTGGAAAATTCGGCTCAATTGGAGGTGGGGAGTTCATCTAAAGGAGAAGCAGTGGGTGAGAAAAAGACCATGAGAAACGAATCAAGGAATAGCAAAAGTAAATGTAGAGGAGAAGAACAAAAGGATGGGATTGAAACAGCGAAGAAGGTATGAAGACCACCTGACCTGCAATGTCGTTGTTCTATGTCTTATTTCTACAAAAAGATGGTGGATTTGAACAAGGTCGTGTCGGGTTCATTTTGGCAGAAGGTGAGAAGTAGCCCTTTTCGACATTTTTTGTACACACCGAGGTTTCTTGTAAGTTCACCTCGCCTGAAAGCAATTGTGACAAAATGGAATCTCGAGCCTCCTGGTATGGTTGTTGGTGTGGATGATATTTTTTTTTCCATTCAACAAGGAACACATTTCTGCGATTATTGGTATGAGGAATTCGGTTTGTGAGTCAGTATTCATGGGGCGTGTTAGAGTGAGACATTTGAGAGGTTGTTTAACAAGTCTAAGAAAAATTCTGAGAGGAAAATTTCGTGTAAGATGTTGTTTGATCTTGCCATAGCAGAGGACGATGAGGGAGGGGATGACTTTGTTCGAGTATTTGTGTTGTTTGTGTGCAATTGTGTTCTATTTTCCAAGTCGAGTAGGTACACTCATAGGTCTCTATTTGTATATGTCGATGACGTCAAGCGTTTGTAGGAATTCGTTTGGGGTGTTGTCTTGTGTGATTATTTGATCGAGTCTATCTCGAAGTGCAAAGCGATAGAGATAAAGAGGCCAAGGAAGAGCAAAAATGACAAAGAAGATGTTTCGAAGGCTGCATACTTGGATGGTTGTGTCTTTGCTCTATTGGTGCGTGTCCTACAATACAAGTCAATTGCATAATTTTAATTCCTTCCTACCATTGTTATA
>JAOVYX010015372.1:0-28107 GCA_035668315.1 Drosera spatulata
AAGGAACGTAGTGAGTTAAGCAAATACTCAATACAAACATACCATTTTAATCATCACATTAAATGTTAATGAATATCGATGATTGATCTAACTCCTAAACAAATCAACCATAATCCCTATCTTTTTATCTATCAAGTGTTCCATTGGACATTATTGACGTTCGACAGCGAGAACAACAAGTGGATACATCATAATTCAAAATGACAAAAAGCGAGGTATATAAGGGATGCACAGCAACTTGTAAGATCCTACAATCAGTTAAATTTTGTTTCTTACATATTATGTTAATAGCTTCATTCAAGCATAAAAATATTGTAATATATGCTGTTAAACATATAGGCGGATTATGTTCAATAATTTCTCAATGAGGTCGTGAGAGAAGGCGGCACACAACAGACTAGACAGGAGAAAGTAATCATCAACAGGAATGCGCCATCGCAAGAACACATGGACTACGGCATCCACGTATGCCATTGGATTGAATTGATCGCAAATGACGGAGAAATCCCGAACTCATCAACGTTTGAAGAAATCCGTCGTTATAGGGCCAAGATAGTGTCGACTTTAATAGAGAAATTTAATTTATCTCAAGAATGATGTACCAAACTGAAATGCCATATGCTCTTCCATCATACAATGCCTTATATTCAAATTTGAGAAATATTTTTCTTTGTGCATCGTACAATGTTAATCGTGATTGTTTTCATAATGTTTTTATGAGGAAAATATGTTTGTTCAATGTTAAGTTGTTTCATAACTGTTTTGAAACAGGAGCTCTGTTTCAAATTACAAAGCCACTCTGTTTAAATAAACAGAGCGTCAGATCAATTAGAAACAGAGCATCTGATGTCTAGAAAATAATTCTCCAATTTATTTAAAAAATGAAACAACAAAACACATTTGACATATAATAGAATGTAAAACAAGATTGGTTACATGTATATCAACGGGAATAACGTGAAAAATATGTTTGTTCAATGTTTAAGTGTTTCATAACTGTTTTGAAACAGGAGCTCTGTTTCAAATTACAAAAGCGCTCTGTTTCATTAAACAGAGCGCCGGGTCAATTAGAAACAGAGCGCCTGATGTCTAGGTAATAATTCTCCAATTTATTTTAAAAATGAAATGGAAAAACAGATAAAAAAACACATTTGACATATAATAAAATTTAAAACAAGATCGGTTACATGTATAAAAACGGGAATAACGTGGAACAAAGAAACAAAACAACCCAAAATCACTATATCGTCTCTCGACATGTCTTCCTGTTATAGTGACCAAACTTAATGCACCTAGTACACTTAATAGCCCTTGTCTCCTCGCCACTCGACAAAATACGACGTTTTTTTGGCTTGCCAGGTTGCCTATTTGCAGTGGGTGGAGCGATTTCGACATCTATGGTTGTTGCAATTTGGTCGATGATAGATAAAGGAACAGGGTATATGACAGCCTCGTAGCTCTTCTTGCAACTTTCAACAAAGAAATAAGGATCGATCATGCTGCTTAACGACAAGGAAAACTTCCCAATCACACACGCCGCATGCAAACAGGGAAACCCATTTGTCTGCCACATACGACATGAGCAAATCCTTTCTCTCACATTAACTGAAGCTGTAGGTATGGACATCACCTCAAAAAGCAGCTCCGATGATTTTTTGACAGCATAAGTTCGATATTTCTTGAATAAGTCATTCTAGGGCATAACACGTCATTCCATTCTTCAGCATCTTTTCGAAGATTGCTGAACCACTCCATCAACTTGACGCGGATCTGATCGACCAACTGAGTGATCGGTAATTCCCTCATGCCCAAAAGCGAAGCATTGAACGATTCTGCAGCATTCGTCGCCATCTCCCCATAACGACACCCAACAGCAAAACTAATAGCCCACCTCTCATATGGCATTAGAGTTTCCAAAAATTCTCCTGCTAGTTTGCCTCCTTTTCTCTGAAACTCTTCCATCACCTTATAAAAATCTGTGATCATTGGGGCATATGCACATCTCTCGAAGAGCCCAACGATATAATCCTTATACGATGCCGCATATTAGTATCTCTATATCTTGTCTTAAAATTATCTTTGAGATGACGAAGACAAAAAGAAAGTATATAATCCACAAAGACTTTAGGAAATGCTTGTAAAAGTCCCAAATTACGATCTGATACAAAACTGATCTTTCGATCAACAGGAATAACTTATCGTAGCTCTCAAAGGAACCAACGCCAACTAGAATGCGTTTCCTTATCAACCACAGCAAATCCCAAAGGAAAAAGTCCTTTTTTTTTTAATTAAAAAACAAAACACAAACAATCAAAATGAGAAAAATACACAAACAGAGCTCCTGTACTAAAATTACAGAATCAATAATTTTTTCCAAGGAAAAGCATACCCCTATTAGAATCCTTCCCCGTTACTCCTAATATGACTCCATTGAAATCACCCTTCAGAAATGTGCCGTCGAGAAAAAACAACGGTCTATAATGATTGAATCCAATAATCGAAGCATTGAAAGAAACAAAGAGTCTGGAAAAACGATTTATGCTATCATCAACATCCAGCGTAATGACTCGGTACAATCTCCGCCAACGATCATCTTTGCCTTCTGAAGGAGTCTCCACGATCTCTTATACGATAAATCCAATCCATAATTGGATTGTAAATGATTGCTAACCTGGTTGCTACCAACATAAAGACCACGACGTACCATTTCTGTAACAGTCTCGGCAATCCATTCTGACTTTATATTCTTCACAGATCGCTCCCAAAAAAATAATTGTCCGCACGTGTGAGCACTATTCAGCTTCCTGATGTAAAAATATTTATTGTATGCACACAGTGAAGCCTTAACGAACCATTCACAATCATTCTCTTTGAAAGGACAGACCGCATAAACCCTCTCCTTCTCATTCCTCTTTATAATATATCGAAATCCGACCACAGAGATTTCCTAAAATGTTGCACACCACCATGGAAAGCCTGACCTACATTCTGAATAAGATTAGACCAATAGGAAGAACACAATGTTTGTTGTATATTGCTCGACGTATCGCCTTCCAATCGAAGCAATGATTCAAGCACAACATTGCTAGGAAAAACATCATCGAATACATCCTGATAAACAAAACATTCTATGCCAATAACGGAGGATTCCAACAAACCAAATTCAACAAGGCGCTCTGTTCTAGATAACTGGCGCTCTGTTTGATTCAACGAAGCACAGTAATTGCTCTGTCACTTTGTTTCATACAACTGCCGCTCTGTTTGACTGTTACGATCAGAAAAGAGATTACAACCATTAATCTTTGATACATTGGTATTACACTCGACAATTACATTAGTTGTGCCTAAACTAATTTGACACAAATGATAGTCAAAATGCTTCACATTTTATGAGACGAAAGCTTGTGAGTTTCATTTTGATAAGAAAGTGAAAGAAAAAAATTGATCAATTTTTTCTCAATAGTTCTGCTTTTGTGTTCTTGAGAGAGAGGAAAAGAAACAATATGAAAGAAAAATGTGAAGAATTTTCCTTCATAAGTTTTTATTTAGAGATTCAAATAAAAAAATTATTATCCATTTTTCTCTTTTCTTTCGAAAAAAATTATGACGATACTCCACGCCGCATATATTGGACTTGCTATTTTGATCTAGATATTGCTATATTTTGGTCATGAAAAATGAAAAATTGCTATAAATGCTAATGTTCCTTCCATGGTAATGTGTTATAATTTGACATTCTTATTACTTGAGATTGTTTGTTGTGCTATCACGATACAACATAAAATCTAATGGCGGGAAATGCACCAAAAAAAGTTGTAGTTGGTTTTTTTTTTTTTTTTTCTTTGCTTGTTTTTTTGGATGGTTTCGATGCATAGACAACACATATGTTGTAAAAAACTTAACAACAGATAATCCTCATTTTTTTTTTATTTGATGAAAGATTGACAAAAAGACACATGCTTTTTATTGTATTTGTTTTTTTTTTTTGAACTTTTACAAAACTTCATTTATATTAAAAAATACACATTATCGTTTTTCATGTCATATATAACAATCAATATAGCAAATGTCCGCTTATAAATAATGATCCCAATGAAGGTAATATCTTTATCATCGTTGCCTCTGAAGTTACAAAAATTCGACACAAATCAGAACACCAGCAAGCAGCCAATCTATCCCTACTCCGCCACCCGATGTCGTCAGACACCGAATCACCGCCGGCGCTGCCCTCACCATCGACCTTCCCAATCTCAACCACTCCTCTCCCCACCCCCACCCCTCCTCCACCTCCTTCCTCTTCATGGCTTCGCAACACCAGCTTCACGGTCGACCTCGCCGCCATCAACAACACCAGCTCCTCCGTCCCCCACACCTTCCCTGAATCCGACGACGATGAAGATGAGCCCGAACCCCCGAAGGCGGAGGCCTCGAAGACCTACGAGTTGGTCGAAGAGGAGGACGAGGAGGAAGATAGGAAAGGGAAGAAGAAGAAGAGGAAGAAGAGGAGGAGTGGTGGAGCTGGGAAGGAGAAGTTAGGGTTTGGGTTGGGGAAGAGGAGCGGTGGGGTTTGGGGTGGTGGAAAGGAGAGTAGATTCGGTGGAAAGGATTATTGCTTTGATTCTCGGCCTGATTATGATAACTTGGCCTTCGGATCACTCTACAGGTTCTTAGATTTCTCCTTACATTTTGTGCGATTATTATCCTCTTTCATGTGCGGATGGCGATTCACGACTGCCCGATTTTGTCATTTTATCTATCATTTTGCTGTTATTTATTTTTACACTTGCGAATTGAGCCTCACTTGGACATTGTTTGTAACGTAAAACAAAGAAACTTGATGAGAAGGATGCTTGCAGCAGCTAGTCACTTGGAAAGCCTCTACTATAATCCATTCATTTTGCATATTTGTCGGTTGAACTGTCGAAGTGGTAGAATCCTTGGAATATCGGCTTGGAGAGTTCAGAAGTGACAATCGGGATATGTATGAGGCTAGCAATGTCGCGTTAGATAATTAAGGTGTAATTTATGTCATGTTGGGTTCATAGAAAAGGAGGAATAGTTTTGTAAAGTGTAAACTATGTCGATGAATGTGATTCATGTCTTGTTTTCTGTGTGTACAGATTTAATGTGTCACGGTACAAGCTTTTGGATTCTGGGAGAAAATGGGAGCCTACTTATCAATCATATTCTCGATCAAGCAGGAAAGTTTCGATGTCTGAACAAGAGTTGGACATCGATGCAGTTGACGATAAGGTCAGATCAAGTGGTCGCTATTGGTCAGGGAAGTACTCGGCTATAGAAAGGCACAAGAACCTGAAGCGGATCAGAATCATTGTGCCTCAGAAGTCTAAGCGAGTGTTGTTGGATGACTTCATTCCTTTATCAAATGAAGACAGCCATGATGGCTCGGTTTTGGATAATATGGTGGTCGAGGAGTCATGGGAGGATGAAGTTTTGAGGAAAACCAAAGAGTTTAATATAATGACGAGGGAGCATCCTCGTAGTGTACGAGCATGGCTGGATTTTGCAGAGTTTCAGGACAAGGTAGCAGCTATGCAGCCACAAAAAGGTGCTCGTGTTCAGATCCTTGAAAAGAAAATAAGCATACTGGAGAAAGCTGTTGAATTGAATCCAGGTGAGGAGGATTTATTGCTTGCCCTTTTGAAAGCGTATCAGGGTAGAGGCAACTCTGATCTCCTCATGGCTGAATGGGAGAAGATACTGAAACAGAATTCCCAGAGTATCAAGTTGTGGACAGAATTCACAAATATGGTCCTCAGGGAGTTTTCCATTTTTAAAGTTTCGGAACAACGAAGAATGTATGCACATGCAATACGTTCTCTTTCCACTGCATGCAGCAAGCAGAGGCAGGTCCTTTTTTTTCACTTGTATTTCTTTGTTGCTAGTAAACTCTTAGTGTTGATGCTTTTAACTGACCTCTCTCGTGGATGTTCACTGGCTAAAAATCACCATTTATGGCCTTTTGTTTTTCATGCTACATTGCTTTTGCCTGTTTGTTTACTGGCATAACCCTTGCTTTTGCCCGTTTGGGATCGGTAGGTAACAATCTGTGCAAGAGAGATGATAAGGTTCAGACTGATATGAGGTTCTTCAAAGCAGTTTAGCAAGTCTAGTTTCTTTATGTGTTGGATGCGGTATATTGTTAGGTCTACTATGCAAGCTGGCTATCGTACATAGTTATGTGTTGAGCATCTAATATTCTCAACTACTCCGTACTTTAATAGAGTGCCTCTTGTGGAATGTACTCTTTTAATGCTCCCAGGCAGCAGTATGGAACTTTTTCTTGTGTTAATTGGATTTTTTGCATAAGGAAGACTAAATTGGCCTGGTCAAGCGTGCTTCTCTTAGATGTAAATGAATGAATAGTCGCAATTATTTCCTACTGTACTCCTGATGCCTGAAAAGTTGTCCCTCTTCTCATTTTGGGATGCCATTTAGCAACTGGGGCACCCAGTCTGATTTCCATGAAGTGTTGTTTAGACAATCATAGCCTGTGCACCCGTGAAGTTATGCACGGGATAAATATAAATAGATTCGACTATTATGAGTTTGTGGAGATGATAGATACTAAAACTAAATCTAGAATTTAGTGTGATTTAAACTACTTTGTTAAAGATATGTATTTTATATCAATTTTGTACAATATTTATTTTACTCCGAAAAAAAGTATTATATTTGATTGATATTTCATCGGACCTTTTAATTGTGGAATAAAGAATCTGGTAGATATTATTTACTCCGATTTTAGCATGAATTATCGTGATTGGTTTTACCTTAGAAAAAGACTAAATCTAAAAATATCCGACCTTAAAAAACTATTTAGATTACTTATTCACTTGGTAAAAAAAAGGACTAAATCTAAAAATATCTGACTTGGTAAAAAGAAAAAAAAAACTAATTCTTGACCAAAAAAAGACTAAATCTATAAATATACGATCAAGCTACAACGTCAACCACTTTCGCTTAGTATATAGTAGATTTGATATTTGCTGTTATCGTTGAAAACAAGATGATTTCCATGTTTGTTCAGACATCCATTTCAGTATTTGTTAAGGGATAATCCATTTGAGCTGATGCAAGCTATGACTAATGCTTCTGAATCTGGACATTAACAGCAGGGTTATTGGGCTTCCGATCCACCTCTTCAAGATTCTGCTGCAGTGGAGCTTGAATTAGGTCTTGTTGATATGTTTATAAGCCTCTGCCGTTTCGAATGGCAGGCTGGTTATCGGGAGCTGGCTACTGCTTTGTTTCAGGCAGAAATTGAGTATAGTTTGTTTTCTCCTACTTTACAGCTTACTGAACATAGTAAGCAGCGGTTGTTTGAGCATTTCTGGAACAGCAATGGTCCTAGGGTAGGAGAAGAAGGTGCACTTGGCTGGTCCACTTGGCTGGAGAAAGAGGAGGAGCAGAGGCAGGAGGCTATTAGAGAAATCTCTGCACAGGAGAATGAAGGGGGAGGTTGGACAGGATGGTTCACTTTGACAAAGAAAGAACAAAATTTAGCTGAAAGTGAGAATGTAGCTGATGCTTCCATGGATTTGGAGGAAACTGTGGATGCCCCTGAAAACGAGGACCAAATGCAGGTGGATGATGATGAAGCATTGTTGAAAATGATGGGGATCGATATGGATGCTGAAGCTAGTGTTGATATCAAAGATTCTACTATCTGGGGTAAATGGTCTGAAGAAGAGACTATGAGGGATAACGATCAGTGGCTACCTCTCCATCCAAGATCAGGTGTTCTTTTTTGTTATTTTCCTTCGTTTTTTTTCTCTCTCTTTATCATGTTTCAGTGTCACAGAGTAGTGTTAATACAATACCTGCTACAACCAGTATATAAGGGAAATTATTTTTTAAAAAAAATATGATGGGGAATTTATTTTGAAAAATAAAAGAAACAGTTTGAAGGGGTCTTCAGAGAGTTACCTGTATCCTCTGTCCTATATTGATTGCATCGTTTTGTCATTTCGGTCCATCCCAAATTGTTCATATTGGAAAAGTATTGTGTTGAATTAAAAAAGATAGAGAGATAAAGATTGCATAATTGAGAATTAGAGTTGTAAGAGGAATGAGGTAAATCTGAATATGCGTGCATAAAGAGCATGTTGCAATTATAACGAGACGGAGGGAGTAAATATTATTTGAGTCATTGGCCGAAGACTGACAGGGCTGGAGGAAGAAAAGAAAAAGTAAAAACCCTTTATTTTTGGGGGAGGGAGGGAAAGAGGGAGGGATCGGCCCAATTTTTCTGACCAACACAGTATTTCTAGTCTTCCTGTTTCTTGTTTATGCTTCAGTTGCATTTTGGCTTTTGCCCATCAAAGTTTGCCTTGCTTTCATATGGTAATATTAGTTGTGTCTTACTGATGAAGAGAGCTGCATCATTTAAATTTCGGCAGCACTTGGTGTTAAACTTTCAGATATTTGCTTGCTTACAATATTAGAAAACAAGGACTGAGTTTTCTGGACTTGCAGGAGCATCTCATGGTAGGGAGGCAATTGATGAAGAAGTGGAGGAGCAACTTTCAAGAGTTGTTCTGTTTGAGGATGTTAATGAATATATGTTCTCATTGAGCTCAACGCAGGCCAAATTTTCTTTAGTCACCCAGTTTGTTGATTTCTTTGGGGGACAGATTTGGCATTGGTTAGTATTGAGTTCCTGTTTATTGATATCATGCTGAACTCGAAAAAGTCTTCATAGTTCCCTTATGAGGTTCCATGGTTTGGCCTTAATTTAGTACTGAATTACTTTTAAAGGCCGTGTCTATTACTGCATGTGCTATCTCTATATTGCCTAACACCTATTTTTCTTCATGAGCTTTATTTTTTTATTCTGGATTTGTCTTGGTTAGAACACAATTTATAATGGTGCACTGTACAAAACATTTAAAAACTGTGGCAAATTATTAGGTCCAGTCTCCAAAATAGCTGCTTTGATTAAAGAAAAAAAAAGCTGCTTAATTTGGGGAGCATCTCTATTAAAAAGCTGCTTAATTTGTAGATCAGCTTACACTTGATCCTCTGTGTTCGAGGTTTGAGGAAGAGATAACGAGAATTGAAATTGGGTACATGTGGATGGACAATTATGTAATTTGTTTAGAATTAGGTCCTGACAGGAAACTAACTTTGGAGACCAGCTTTTTAAAAAAATAAAAATGCTGAATTTGGAGAGCACCTTTATTAAAAAGCTGCTTAATTTGGGGAGCAGCTTTAATTCAACCCTCTGTGTGTGTTAAAAGAAACTCGAGGTGTGAGGAAGGGGCAATGATCATTGAAGTCAGGCACATATGAATGGACAATAAAGTTTTTTTTCTTATTTTGAATTTCTATCATTATGCTTTAATTAAAAGACTCCAGGCTCAAAAATAGTGAGCTAAAATCATTGCTAGGCTCCATTTGTCCCTGCTGTGTGCACTTTTGCTATTCACAGTCAAAGATCATAAAAACTGGTTGCTATTCTTTTGATTATCTGTCCTTTTCATTTTGGTTAATGATGTTATTTTTGTGATGAATCATTATAATGAATGAAACCAGTGCATTACTGCAAACATATTTAGATCATGACAGTGCATGCATCATTCAACTGCTCCCAAATGTAGTCTGCTTGTTTGGGCTTTAGTTTCTAGAAACAATTCTCAGGTGTGTTCATCGATTCTTTCAATCACATTTTGAGATGTTCATCGTTTTCTTTCATTTGTCAACAGTTTATCTACAAACAGTACAACTTGGAGCCAAAAAATAGTAAGCTTAGAAGGGTTGCCTTACTCCACGCTACAAGATTTGAAAAGAGTACACAAGTCACTGGTGAGAGGCAGTACCACGAGTGGAATTAGTTGGGATTTGCTATTTCCATGTCTACATGATGATTCAAAGAAGAGGGATGTGATGTCTTTTCTTCGGGATGCCATCCTTCTGTGCTTAAGTGCATTTCCTGGAAACTACCATCTAAAGGAGGCTGCTCTTATTGCTGAAGAGCAGTCGATTATGGTGAGATCCAATGCTGCAGCTTTCTCAGCCACCCCATGTCAATCCCTGGCAAAGCGTCTCCTAAAAAGTGATAGACAGGTAATTCTAATTTACTTCAACATATGGAGATGAATACCTTTCTTCTTATTGACATTGTTTTACATGCTGAATAATCCTTCTAATATACCTGTTACCTAAAATTCTGCAGATTATTTCCATTATGCTTGAGTAATGCCAAGGACTATTTCTACCAAAAGTCCGAACCGATGGTGGTATAAGGCCCACTACTATATATCTAATACTTACCCTCACACGAAAGCCTATTGGTCTTGAAATGTGGACAACACATGCATTGGCCCAACAAAAAAGTCCACATAATAAACCACATAGCAAGTGATAATAAATGGGAGAGACATGGATCGGGCTCGTGATCTCATGTCCCAATCTGCTCTAATACTATGTTGAGGAAGCATTTCTACCAAATGTTTGAATTGATGGTATAAGACTCATTAATGCATATCTATTAAGAACTTAATATAGTCTTTGCTTTTTACGGGAAGAACTACATTTTTCTATTTCGTCAAAACAGCTTTCTTGCTGGTCTGCAGCCGCTGAAATCCGGAGTAGTTGACCTTACAAAATAAATTGTGTCTGCATGATTTTAAGCATTGGCAATTAGCATCACTCTGTTTGGAGGAAATTCTTTCTGCCTTGGTAATCTCATACGGGATGGTGCACCAAACTACCATTTACGTACTTTATGACAGGATCTGCTTCTATCTGGGGTCTATGCACGAAGGGAGGCTGCTTTTGGGAACCATGACCGCGCAAGGAAAGTGTTTGACATGACACTGTCTTCCATAAGCCAACTGCCACAGGTACTTGCTTGTTTCGTTTCTTTCTTTTCTTTTCTTTTTTCTCTCATTTGTTTTCTTGGGATTTTTTTTCTGGCATCAACCTGTTCATTGCGAGTTATTTTCTTCAAGCTACCTAATATGAAGGGGTCTGATTATGGACTCATATCACTTTTTCCCCTGATATGGGGCTATTTTTCGACCATGCAAATTTGTATCATATCCAACTGTGTTGAGTCCAATGATCATTTTGGGGGTGGTGGGTTGCAGGCGGTTTGATGGGGAATATTAGCCTAGGACTCTTGGTACAGCCATTTGGACAACAGGCCAGGGACCAGAGGGGTCAAATGACCCCCCCCCCCCCCCCCCCCACCTTCTATTCTGGGAGTTTTGTATATATAATATAGTGGTATTATTGAGTAGTAGTTTGATCCCGTATGGCTGCTAAAACTGTTAAAAGGGAACCTCTTCCCCTTTGAGTTACTAACTTATTGTTTTGAGTTTCAGGACATTTTTTTGGTTTCTCTTCTACACATACACACTCCATAGTTTTAGAATTACTATTAAGTATATCTGCATTATTTATTTATTTATATTTATTTCTTTGGGAAAGAGTATATCTACATTCTTAATATACTTCAAATATCGTTCTATGTTCATTGAGCTAAGTAACTTAATTTTGCCGGTATCTTTTCTCTTGAGATCCTGACTTCGCCACTGCCACAGGGTACTCTTCACAGTACGGCATGCCATTGAGAGAATTTAATTTCTATCCTTACTGTTGCATTTTTAGTATTGAGTAATATATGCATGTCTTATTGTCATATCCTATTGTGTTTCAGAGTACTGGTAAAGTAGCTTTGATCAAATGACCTTAGTACTTCGCCCGTGATAGTGCGTTAAGACGGTTGTGTAATGCTGCTGTACCCTGCAGGAAGGAAAATTAAAGAAAGGTTTATCATCGGGCCCCTCTACAGAGACTTAGTGTGTTATGTTTCTTATCATTTCTTATCATCGGAAGTAAAATTGTTCTTTTTATTTTGCTTTTTATTTGAATCAGCGAGTCGTCCTTCAAAATATAATTCTATTTATTATCAGTGGTGTGGTACCTCGGGGTCATACTCATGGTGGTTGGTGCTTTTGATTTTAATGAACACTAGTATCTTTGACTTACTGCTAACTAATAATTTTTCACGTTCTTCTCTCTTATCGTTTTGCTTATCAACTATTCAAATTGTGCATTAAAATCTTAAGTGGTTCTGTTTTCCATGCTTCCTTTTTCCTTGACCAGGAAAGCCTATCAAATGTTCCAATACTGTACTTCTGGTATGCTGAAATGGAACTTGCTATGAGATCTAGCGGGGAAGCAGCTTCCTTATCTCGTGTACTGCATATTTTGCATTGCTTGGGATGTGGGACTGCTTATGGTCCATACAAATGCCATCCATCTAGTGTCCAGCTTCTGAAGGCACATCAAGGGTTTAAGGAACAGTTGAAAACAGTAAGAGCATCTTGGGCGTCTGGTGTTTTTCATGATAGCTCCGTTGCCCTCATCTGTTCAGCCTCTTTATTTGAAGAGTTGAGTGCCGGATTTACAGCAGGGATTGATGTTCTATCAGAGTTCCTTGCCACGGTACTTCCCGGTAATTCTCTTCTACAATTTAATTCTTATTTGTTTTCTCTTGCTGCCTTGCATGATATTCATAACTCAGGGTTGACGATCCCAAATATTTGAAAATGGAACTTCCCTCTTTCATTTATCTCATAGGAAGTTATGGCAGGCAAATTAGTCGAATTCAAAGGGTTGCTGTTGCTCTGAATTTAGAATCAAAAATTTGTTGGTGTCGCATTACTGGAGAGTGCCTATGTCTCTTTGCTGCTTTACATTGATTTATTGATAATAATTATTGAGGAAGTTATTCTTGATTTCTTCTGGGTAGCACTGTTGTCATGGTAATAACAGTTGTGAGATGTGCCGATATACATTATGTGCTGGTTAAAGCTCGGATTCTTAATCAAGGTGAAGTTATCAAATCATAAATCTGATATGGAAAGTCATGTCATAGCATATTTTTGTGCCTCGAAGTCATTTCTGGTTTGCATCTTATTTAGCAGAGTTGGTGAATTATCTTTTATATATGCATGCCGTTTTGGACTGTTGCCTCTCTTTGTAATACCTCTCTTGCCTCTCTTTGTAATACCTCTCTTTTTTTCTTTTGGGTAAGGTGCCTATGAAGTGTCCATTGTTTCGACATTTCACTTCTACATTTTGGTTTGCCATTGCAGAAACTAGAAGAGGAAGTTACCATATGGAGTTCCTGCTCAATTATTATTTGACAGTTGTTGAGAGACACCATGACCAGGCAGGGATGAGGAAATTGTTTTCTTGTATTTCACATGGACTGCAGATTTATCCTTTCAATCCACAGCTTTTCCGTTCACTGCTGGATGTCTGCTCTGCCCATATTGTTCCTAATAAGCTTCGGCAGTTCTTGGATGGCCACTTTCAAAAGTAAGATTTTGGCTATGATTGATGCTTCAGTTACTTGTGATTGGATGGGACTGTACGCAGTATTGTATCCTGGACTCTGTACATCTAAAAGCTTCCTGGTAAACAAGATCAAACGAGTCAAGCCCTTGGGTGGACAAAAGAAGGATTATCTTGTCTCTTCGCAAACATCTGCATTCCATTATTCTTTCTTCCCCTCTGGTTGTCTGGCATGATCCTTATTCTGTATTTGGCTGCTTTTGCTTCTGATTGCGTATGGAAACTTGTGATTCTGCTGGTGTGGTTCTGATTTTATTTGACATTGTAACTTAGTCTTCCACTTGACCTTTATAGGAACCCATCCGTGATTGCTTTACTTTTCGCCTTGTCATTCGAGCTGAGTAAGGGAGGTTTGCAGTCTAGAATACATGGGTTTTTTGAGAGGGCATTGGCAGTCGAGCAGTTGCATACATCTGTATTACTTTGGAGGTGCTATATCGCCTATGAAGCAGATGTGGTTGGCAACCTTTCTGCAGCCAAAAGGATTTACTTTCGAGCAATTCATGCATGCCCATGGTGAGATCTCTCCCCATTAAATTCTCCATAGGACTCTATTACAATTTCTATCAGTAGAACATTGTGCCAGTGTATACTTCCCATGGTATTTTCTTTATTGATATCCCTGATTTCACCTCTCTGAAAAGACCTCTATGCTTTCTCTTACATTTTTTTTTTTTATTATTTTTTTTTTTTTTTTTTTTTTTTTTTTTTGGTGAGAACTTATTTTCTAATAGAGGGAATCATGCTGTAAGTCTCAGATGGCATTTTAGAAGATTTGTCAAAATGTTACATGCAGTTAGCTTAGTTGCTCTTGCTTCGGAACCCCCTTGGTGCAGCTGGTTCTCCAACAGTTGTGCGACAGTCAGCTGATGTGTGGTTGTACAAGGGTCTAGTGTATTTTCCTTGCAAATATGTTCAAGTCTTTTAATAGATAAGAACCTAGGTAACTTGCCTCATGGGTCGATTTCCCATGCCAGTTCTGTTCTCTCCCCAGCTGGCACACGAGTTCTGCTACTACTCACCATGCCTGGGAAACCCTTTACTCACACTGTCACAGTTCCCATGGAATGCCCTGCAACCTTTCAGTTTAGGAATGTATAAGAACAGTTGAAGTTGAAAGTAACACGGGAACAAGGAGAAATTATAAGGATCGCACTCACATTCCATTGTTTTGAGAACTCAAAGCAGGGTCCACACTGAATTTTCATTTGATGAGCCAGCTTTAAAATGCACCAAAATAGAGAGAGAATTTTGGGTGAGAAGTGTTGAGGCAGTTCCTGAAAATCAGAAAAATTGGCATTGAAGGCTAACCAGGATTTGATGAGAACTCAGTACTTCAGTATCAAGCTCGAGAGGTTCCTGTTCCCAAATCATATGCTCCCACTACTTCTGAAGATCCTGAACATATTCATCTTTTTGATAGATCTTAGCTGCAGTGGATTTACTTCTTGCTCAAAGGTTTTTTTTTTTTTTTTTTTTTTTTTTTGGCTAGTGGGAAAAAGTTGAGGCTTTGACAAGACTTTCTCTGTATGTGGTGGTTAAAGTTCAATGTGATTGGTTAACACATTTTATTCAGCAGAACAATAGTTTTCAAGTTTAATTTGTTGTCATATGCTTCTTGTTGGCCTAATTTTCTTCTTTGTGTTTGAACTTGCTTTCATGATTTGACGGTCTCTCGCATTAGCTTTTTTTCTAGTTTTAGGTAGTGTGGTTTAGCTGTTCGATCTCTAATAGGGGTATGGTGCTTTACATCATGGAAATTCAAGTGTTTTTCAATTGTCTTGTTAATAAGTTCTCCCTTAACTATTTTCAATTTTAGTTGTTAGAAAAATAACATTTAACCCCTCTAAACTATCATTCGGTTGCACTTTACCCCCCGAACTATAGAAATAACCATTTAACCCCAACATTAAAAAAATTTGATTTTTGACACGTGATCGCCCTGAAAGTATTGACAAAAAATCCCCCTCGAAGAGGGACATGTGTCTATTTTTAAAATTGAGGAGATTACGGGCAAAAGGTTAAAACTTCAAGGGAGTTATGTGTTATTTTCCCTTAGTTGTAGGGAAAATAGTATTTAATCCCCTCAACTATCATCCGGTTGTATTTTTCCCACTTAACTATAAAAATAGTCATTTAACCCCCTAAATTTTGAAAAAAATCTTGATTTTTGGCACATGACTCTTTGAAAGTATATTTTTTTGGCAGAAAACCCCCTCGAAGGGGAGCATGTGTCTATTTTCAAAATAGAGTGGGGTTTTGTGCAAAAAGTCGAAAGTTTAAGGGGTTATGTGCTATTTTCCCTTAGTTGTTTTTATAGCAACTTCTTTTACAACCTACTTGTGAGTTCTTTTTGGTGAGAAGGGAGAGAAAGGAGAAGCAAATGGATGATTTTCCTTGTGTTGTTCGTACCTGCGAGTGTTTTCCGCTAAATAAAGAAATATGATTTGAGAAGAAGCTGACAGGCTTTTTCAAAAGCCTTTAAAAGCTTTTAAAAGCTTTTCAAGTGGAAAAGCTTTGGCAGAAACAAAAAGCTTTTTCAAAATTTAATTCAATGCCAATTAAGATAGCATTGGGTTGGTGACGAACTTGCTGATCAATGTGTTGGATTATATGTTCGTGCCTTTCATCCCTATGAAACTGAGGTCATAAAGTTTGTTTTTATCTCAATTATATTTTGCTTTGATTTGTTTTATAAAGAAAAGAAGGGGAAATGGTGAAGTGGCTTGCCAGTTATAGATTTCTGTTAGACTCACAAGCAAATCGGAATTGAATCATTTCTCCCCGTTTCTTTTCTCCTTTAAATGCAAGAGGTTTCTTTCCATTTCTTTTCTATCAGAACTCAACAATAATTAGTTTCTCTGCTCCAACAAATTCTTTTCGAAACTGTGGTTTTATGGATTCCCTCCTGCTTCTAGGTCCAAAAAACTGTGGCTGGATGGTTTCTTGAAGCTGAATGGCATTTTAACCCCAAAGGAACTTTCTGATCTCCAAGACGTGATGCGGGACAAAGAACTGAATCTACGCACAGATATCTATGAGATTCTTCTGAAGCAGGACTTGCATCTCGACTGACATGCAGCTCACTCTTCAGTCATAGTACGCTGTCAACATGCTCCCGTGCGAGTGCTTTAGCTACTCTTTTTATCTGACCCCAAATGGACAGATGGATGTAACTTAACAGAATCCATTACATTTTGCTTCCCGAAATCTTGATGCGTATAGATGTGCTTTTGAATCGGAAACTGAAACTTGAAACAAAAGACGTCAAATAGAGAAGAATGACATGGTAGTCATTTCTTTTTCTTTCAATTCGCACTGTGTAACTTATTTTTATAGACCAGATCTTATATGCAAGTCGAGGCTGCAAAACCCAACTTCCCTTTAAAGAGGTCATATTCCCAAAGATAGTTCTGCTGCAAGATGCTACCAATTAGAGATTGGTAGTCACCACTAGGAACCAGCCCAATGCATTTTACATTAGTCTCATAGTCAAGGAAATAGCCCTTGACATGCGGATTGAACCGAGCTCCATCATTGAAGTGGAAAACGAGCCTCGGGATGATAGATCTGTAAAATTGAGTGGTGTTGAAGCAATACTCGAACGCACGCGGCTCTGGAGGTAGTTGTTCTAGATGTGTTGATAAGGCTTCTGTTAGTCCTGCCATTACTGCGTCATATATTGGTCTGTACAGAATTGTCAAGCTTGTACCTGGATCGGGGCAAGTAGCGAATTGTCATGCTGTGACTGAACAATTGAAACAAATGAGGATAACAAATCGGCCCCCGAAAGAAGCTCCGTGTATCGCATCCTGCCGACAATATTAGTCTCTTGTTCCTCTCCCCAAATACAAGTTGGTTGGAGGCATTACGACGATTGAGCATAACGGCCAAGCAATATGAGAACTTTCACCGCCATATTTGGTGGCTGCTCTGTATCCAAGGATTGGTTGTTGAATCCCAAGCCTAAAACTCCATCGCCTCCTTTTACTGCCTTGCCTTGGATTGTATCTGTGCATCCAACTACACTGAGTAGTGTAGCCTGTGTTCCGTTAGTCAAGGGCAGGTATATTTTCTCCTTTCCGAAGTTTCCATGAATGCTTAATATGTTATTGAAGTAACTGTAGCCACAACGTCATAGCAAGAATGTTAGACATGCAAATCAGATAGTCGGAGCTGAAAAAGATCGAGTTCTGTTCCATCTTTTAAGCTTCATCTCGACTGAGTTTGATGCAGTCTCCAATAATGTATTTGGAGTATATTGGTAATTTCTCAATTATGTCTATCCTCCCAAGTCCAAACGTGATGAAAAGTGTCTCTTGTGTTGGGTCATGCTATGGTGTTCATCTTTGGTTTTGATAGACTGCTCTGGCCAAGGGAAACAGTCGTGTTTAGACGAAAATTCAGGGCTTTTGTGAAGTTTAGGAGATATAAACAAGAACACATTTGTAATGTGTAGTTGTCTGAAATCTGAATGAATATACTAACTTCAATTTCATTCAAGGTGATGAGGTCACGTTAGATGCATGGAAATCGCCTATATTGAGGAGAAAACTGACAAATTACTTCAAACAAGTCAATCTACTCTGAATTGTGCTTTTTAATATTAGAAAGAAAGTGATCTTTTTCATCTAAATGAAGCTAACTTGACTGTATTAAATGCAATCTCATATTCAAATGCACATTATGTATATAGCTCTACTTGTTATGTCCCATAGTTCAGTATCATTAGTAGATGCACAGCAATAAACTTTCAGTTTTGGCTCTGCAGACCATCCTCAGTTTGATTGAACAAAAAAGAGAGAGAGAGAGAGAGAGAGAGAGAGAGCATAGGTACCTGTATCTATAGGTACAAGGATGTGAAGGATGAGGGCAATGCATAAGGGAGAAAAGCGCGAGAGCTCTACAGAACTGATAACGGTCATAAAATCAACCATCAAGATATGGAATCAATCAAGAGCTGAAATTCATGAAATGTCAATTGTGCACTTACCATATGTATTGCCTATCATGAACTGCATATATTGCTCTTTCTTTATGTGTATTTTCTTTCTCTTCTAACACACTGATTGTACATCTATATAGGACCACTGTACATTGAATTGTTAGCATATAACTGTACTTAACCTTTTCATTACCATGTCTCCTGCTCTTTGCATCTTCACACGTAATCGTCTTGAATGTAGATGACCGTTCAGCACTAAACGCCTTCTCTGCGCTATCTCCTCCTGCAATCTCCTTCAGGTTCTCCGTGAATGTGCAGTTCATCCAGGTCAAGTCACTCCCGGTATCAACAGTCAACTTCACATTCTGTGGCCGCATTCCAAGCTCAATGTCGACCAAATAATCCAGCACCGAGAGATCGGCAGGCACATACATTGGAAGTTTCACGGAGGGAGGGCTGCTCGCGTTGTGTCCTACCTGTTCCCTATGCTTTGCCATGAGCTCTTCCATAACCACACGTCTCTCCGGCTCCCTGTGATTCCTGTTTTGGGGTTGAAAAATCAGATCGTCGGAATCAAAATATATCGAGAATTATAACTTATAATATGAATAGAATATTATTAATTCGTACATTTATAAAAACAATCATATTCTAATTGTGTTTAGTATTCATAAATTACACCACAATTTATTTGAAAATTCTCTATAAATACACACTTAATTCTTAGGTGTTTTACACTTAAAAACTCTTTAAGTTTATATGGTGAATAAAAAAATTGCTAAAGACTCCTTCATATAATGATAAGATAACTAAACTTCTTCTTAGGTTAACCAAACTTGTTAAGGATAACTAGATTTCTTGTTCTTGAAACATTAAAGGCTATTTTTCTTAATTTAATAAAGGAAGGATAGTCTTAGAATGATTTATTGAACTAGGAAATATAGTTATGGAAATTAGGAGGTGAATGTTCAATTGCCCCTCAACAACTAATCTCTTTTTTGTCACAGAACGAGTCCTCATTAAACTGTTTTTCGAACTCATCAAATTTAATTCTGCTAAATCCCTTCGTAAAGATATCTGCAACTTAATTGGTATTGACGTACTTCATCTCGATCATTCCTTGAAATATATTCTCTCGAATAAAGTGATAGTGAACCTCCACATGTTGAATTCGAGCATGAAATACCGGATTCTCTGCTATCCGGATCCCTGATTGATTATCACAGTAGAGCTGAACTGTGTAATCAATAGGTTGATGAAGATCCTCGTTCAGCTGCATCAACCACGTGCACTCCTAAGCTGCTACAACGGCTGCATGATATTCTGCCTCTGTACTTGACAAAGACACAGTTGGTTGTCTCTTATTGCACCCAGGGATCCAAGGTTAACATATAACCTGTAGTTGACCGTCAAGTGTCGTGATCTCTAGCATAGTTAGCATCATATAACCCGATTAACTGGGAATGTCCTTCCTTCCTGTACAGAATACCAAAGTCAATAGTTCTTTTGATATATCTTAGAATTCGTCGTACTACTTTCAAGTGAGGTTTCTTAGGATTCTGCATGAATCTACTACCTACACTGACTGCATAGAAAATGTCAGGCCTTGATAAAGTAAGATAGATCAAACTTTCCACTATTTGCTTGTACATAGTCTCGTCTTCTAGATCCTTGTCTTTAATTGAGCATAACTTTGTATTTGCCTCCACTGATGTTGAAACAGATTTGCAATCAAGCACTCCATATTTCACTAGAAAGACTTTGACATACTTCTGCTGACACAAGAATATGTCTTTCTTGCTTCGATCTACTTCAAGACCTAGAAAGTACTTCACCTCTCCAAGCTCTTTCATCTAGAATCGAACCGACAGATTTCCCTTCGTTTGTCTGATCTCCTCTTCATGATCTCTAGTGATGATTAGATAATCCACATAGACCAAAATTGCTGCCATTTTCTCACCTCTAACCTTCATGAATAGATTTGAGTCTCCTGGCACAACTAAGTAGCCGCTCTAGATATAAAAAAAAAAACTCAGCTATCTACCCATACGATGCTCTAGGTGCTTGCTTCAAGTCATAGAGTGTCTTCTTCAGTTTGCACACGTGCGAAGGATAGGTTCTTCTCTCGAAACCTTTTGCTTGCTCCATGTAAATCTCACGATCAAGCTCTCTATATAAGAAAGCATTCTTCACATCCAGCTACTACACGTTCCACGACTTGCTGGCGACAAGTGCTAAGAGAACTCGAACAGTTGTAAACTTGACCACTAGACTGAATATCTCATCAACCCATACTTCCGTGAGAATCCACGAGCTACAAGTCAAGCTTTGTACCTCTCGAAGGAACCATCAGATCTGGTTTTGACTTTGTACACCCATTTGCAAGAGATAGGTTATGCAGACTTTAGCTTTAGAACTAAATCTCAAGTCTCATTTTGATTCAGCACATCAATCTCTTTTCATTGGCTCGTCTCCAGTCCTTCTCTCGAGCTGTCTCTTCATATGAACACGGCTCTTGTGCCTTGTCATTTTTAACAAAAGCTGCATTGGCATATTTAGGATTAGGCTTTCGCTCTCTGGTTAGGTACCGATGCTTTCGTTGACCTTTTGCCTACTCCTCTTCTTGATCACTTCTTCTTCTGTATCTTTAAGTTGGATAGATCGATCCTTCTCTCTGATCTTATAGACTCCCCTTTGTCAGGGGCTGCTTCTCTTGCTTGAAGGTTTAGGAGATGACTCTCCTTCAGGACCTTCAGGTTATAGAGGAACTTCTGGATGAAGAGTAGGTTCCCTCTCTTTGTCCAACTTCTCATGTAGCACTTCTTCAATCACTTTTAAATCTGGTAAAGTGACTGACGATGGACCCTATCAAAATGATGCTTCATTGAACACCACATTTCTTGATGGATAACAGCGGCCTGTGTTGGAATCAACACACTTTCATCACTTTCGTCGAACATTGTATCCGACAAAGATACATCGCACCGTCTTCTTGTCGAATTTGCTTCAAAGATGGATAGGGGCGAACACATAACACACGCATCCGAAAACTCGGAAGTGACTCACTGTGCGTTTTGTCTTCAAGAGCTTCTCGAACAGTGACATGAACCCAAGCCTCGCATGTGGTAGTCGGTTGATGACATGAGCCGTTGTCTTCATGCACTCCACCAAAAAACATGGTGCACATTCTTGGCATGCAGCATGCTTCTACAAGTCTCAGCTAGATGTCGATTCTTCCTTTCTGCAACATCATTTTGTTGAGGAGTGGCTGAACACGTCAGCTGTCAGCGGATATTGTTCCGTCTCAGAAACATCTTGATTTCATTTGACGTGTACTCGCCTCCGTTGTCTATATGGAGTCATCGCACCATAGTTCTCAGCTCCTTCTCTACGTCCTCTTTGAAAGTCTTGAACTTTGATAATGCTTCAGGCTTCTCCTTCATATGCTATACTGTAAGGACCCGAAAAATTCCGTAAAATTTAGTTTCACGATAATTAACGTTAATAGTAAATTATCGTACATTATAATTTTACGGGGTTAAAAGGTTTGTTTGACTATATAATAGGGAAAGAATAAAAATTATAGATGAAATACAACCGTAATACGCAAATACGGGAAAATACGATATTAATACGAAAATACCGTATTTATATAAAAATGACCAAAACCTAATTTTGACACTCATTTTCCTTTATGTCAATTTCTACTCCGCCTAAATTAAATTAATTACCACTAATTATCTATTAAATACCCACTAAATATCCACTAATATTTCACTTAAACTATTTTAATTGATTTAGTTTTTTTTTATAAATACAAGCTCTCTTCTCATTGAAAATTTCTTACAAACAAAAAACAAAACACTTCTTACATTAGAGTTAAGCAAGAGAAGAGAAGAAGAAGAATTTTAAGGAGAAGAAGAGAAGGTAGGTGATAAGGCGAGTAAGACGCGGAACCTTCACCGTAAGGCAATCATTTTGATTAGAAATTTTATGGAATATTATACACTCTTTCATAAATCTTGATATTAATATAGGTTGAATCCTCACATGTATAGTTTCTAACAAAGTTAATAAATCATGATTCAAAGTTGATAATCTTAAGTTATAAATCAAAACGTGCGGATATATCAATCTGTAAAAAAACTGGTTATAGAGATCACTTTATGAATTGATATGAAATGAAATAGTAGAACTTATGAGACAAGCCTTATATCACTGAAAAGGTATGGAAGTCTAGTTTTCAGAACAGTTTACAAATAATTATTTGGGTTATATATAGAGAGGTATGCAAATTAGTGAAGTAAGGTCAAACTGTTTGAATTAGGAAAAATTATAAACTTGAACTAATTAACTGCTATTATTGATAAGGTTTTATGATGGAAACTTTAATTCACTGAAAATATTATGAAATCTAGTATATGTAAAATTTTACGAAATAATTTTTGAAGTTGTATACAAAAAGTTATAGGTTTAAATACGTCAAAAGGTCAAGTTAAGGAGAATCTAGGATACTGGTTCTAGCGGCCAGGAAGCTCACTTCAAAGGGCAGAACGCTCGTTCCAGAGGCCGAAACATCCATTTCAAAGGTCGGGACACTCGTTCCAGAGGTCGGGATGTCCCTCCCAAAGGTCGGGATACCGTCTTACAACCTTCTGACCCAAGAATAATCGTTTTGACCCCAAAACAACTCTAAATATTCTCAAATACCTCTAATGATATTCAATATATTAAATCATCATCATGGACAATCAAAAAAAGTATCAAAGGCTTTTACAAAGCTTAGCATCTCCTCATAATATTAATATGATGGTTTTTCACAAAGTACGAACAAACATTCATAAGCAAATATATTAATATATGAATCCTATCATATTAGAGGACCTAGAGACGCCGCTCGTTGCGACATAAAGGACAAACTCAGCGTGTGTGTGAGGAAGTTACAATAAGAAGGTAACGTTTAGCTTTATTGTGTGTGGCGATGCGTATTATTATACCGTGAGTATAATAATATGCATTCGAATCTATGGACGTAGCCACTAAATGTGGCTGACGTAAAATACTGACTGTAACTGTTGTGTGCCATGTTAAGATGATTTGTGTGTTTGTGTTATGCCTTGATTGTTGGTATAAAGAGAATGAGTGAGTGAAAGGAGTGTAAATCCATAATCGATAAGATAACTCCATGGTATAAAACACAAAGAGCGTTGTGTCTATCGTATGTGTTATATAGTGACTTGGTGGTGACATTCTTTCATCGACCTTGTGAGGTCGTTTTCGTATGAGGGAAACTCACTACAGGAGACTTTGGCCTCCGGTTTGGCTGATCCCCTTTCGCGGATGTCCCTTTTACTAAGCTGAATAAAGCTTGATAAGTTGAAATTGAATAAGTCTCGTCAAGGACACAATTATAACACTAAGAGTATCTATTGTCTGTCTTTACTGTATTTTTAAGATGATAATTGTGAAAGTCGGATTGATATAATAAGTCCCAGAGTACTGGAACAAAGAACCTAACTGGTCATTTTGCTTTTCTTTTCTTATCTTTCTCTCTCGTGTAACCCCTGGTAAGGGGACTAATACGTTATTGAGCTCGTATGCCTCACGGATACTATTTTTCTGTGTTTTTCTCTTTTTTGTGTTTTCAGTAGATAGAGACGATGGGCAGGTGTGGTATAGGTTATGATGATAATATGCATCTACTGTATTATGGTTTATGAACTAAGTAAAATATGTAATAAATAAAAACTTTCCACTGTATTTGATAATATTACTGGTTATGTCTAAGTGGATTTTATTTATTTTTGTACCTAAATCGGTTAAGTAACTTTTGCCTAGGTGGGGTACTGGAACTCAGCAACAGTGACGTTATTTGTATTAATATATTATAAAAAATTAGGGCATAACAGATCGATAATAGAGCAAGGTTTAGATTAAGGACTAAACGAAATCACTCAGCTTTAAGTAAATATTTTATGCGTAATTTGAGGACTAAAATATTTAACCTTTCTTATGCTTATGCTTGGTTTTAGGCTTATTCCATATTTTTGGACATGTTATTAAGATAAGTTTGTGTTATGTCTAGGATGGTAAAGACTACAAGTCAGGGATACGAGCAGGTAAATGTTTTTGAGGAAGTCCGTAGGAAAAGGATATGGAAGCACATAAGGGTGCATTTGCTCAAACTAAAGAGAAACATTTGAGAATTGAAAAGGATTGATGATGATATAAGACATCCAGCATATCAAGTGATGGCAAACTTCTGCTTCTTATTGGAGTATATTGACATGACATATTGGACACGTTGGTATTCAAATCTATTGGTATATGATTCATTGTCATAATTTATGAAACCTAATGAAGAAGTTTATTATCGGAATGGTAAATGGATAGTGAACTTTGAAATGGTGACTGATGGAGTTATTAATGAAGTATTTGGACCCGAGGAGAACTCTGACAATGAATCCGAGAAGGATGAATTCTAGTGAAAGATGTATTTATATAAATATTTGTAATATATGATATGATCTTTAAGTGTGTACTCTATTTGATGTTGTAGTGTGTCTTTGCTACTTGTAACACCTCTATGCAATGAAAGGTTATTATATATATGAGTGATTAATTGTATAAGTCTTGATTTGGTGTGGTTATCTATGCATCATGTATGTAATAATAATGGAATTTGTTGTCTCTATTTAATATTAATGACAATAAAAAAATTTAAGGGATAATAATTAACAATGCTTAGAATTATAGTGATGCCTGTGAAAATAATATGGATTGATATTTTGCAAATGCTTAACTTATAGGGTGATGACACACATTGAAAATGAGACTATTCAAATTGAAGGGTCAACGAATCAGTGGGCTATGCTACGCGAGCTCATCCTGCTGTGCAGGAAGGGATCCATGAAGTAGCAACGAGAGAACAACCTCCGAAACAGCCGTCAGCTGACCCTATGGTTGTGATGATGGAAGAGCTTCTAAGGATTAGAGGAGAGCAGAGGAACCTACTGAACCTGACACTGAGAAGTACTTCCAGAGACTTAATGCATACCGTCCAAAACGGTTTACAGGAGATGAAGATCCGACGGTTTTAGAGAACTGGTTCAGAGATATGAAAAAGCTCTACAAGGCTGTAGGGTGTCCCGACAAAATGAGGTCAGCTTTGGGGTATATTACCTCAAGGGTGAGGCCAACAATTGGTGGACCACGATTGCAGAACGAGCTGAACTTCCTAGCTTTGACTGGGAACAGTTGAACGAGCTGATTTGCGACCAGTACTATCCTGAGTCTCTAAGGGATCGGATAAGGGTGCAGTTCTCTTCTCTAGAGTAAGGTGACATGAATGTCACATGATATGCAACAAGGTTCACAACGCTGCTACGATTTGTGTCTTCGTTCTACAGCTAGGAAGCTGAAAAGAAATGAAAGTTTCTGAAGGACCTTAGTTGGAGGCTCAAGACAAGCTTGTTAACCCATACATTTGTTTCATGTCAACAAATGTATGACAAGGCCGTGAATTTGGAGCGGACTTTGGTAGAGAAGGATGTTTTCTTTGCAAAAAAGAAAAGAAAGTGAGATGATGCAAGATCTAGCAAATCTGGTAGATTTCAACAGTATGATGAACCTCGATCTAACCAACGAGGTGGGCCATCAGGCAATACTTCTAGTGTCGGACAAGGAGGACGAAACCAAGGGACACAATCATACAATCCACAGTATGGTCAGCTGTCCAACCAGAGGCAATCTCAGAAAGGTGGAGCGAGTAATCAGAATCGTTCTACTGGTGGTGTCACTTGCTATAACTGTGGCAGATTCGGATGTGTTGCAAAGGATTGCCGTATCACACCTGTGACATGCTACAACTGTGGTGGACAAGGCCACAGAAAAAGGTTTTGTCTACAAGAGAACATATCAAGAGACATAGTTCAGGGGCCAACACAACCGCCAAGGCAAGTTAGGAACCAACCTAAACCACCACCAGGGAGAGTATTCAACATGAACCCACAGGAAGCGTAGCAGAGCAGAGCTGCGATGATTGGTAATCTTCAACTTTCCTCCAGTCCAGTTTTCGCGCTTTTTGACACTGGTGCTACCCATTCTTTCGTTGTCAAATCTTTTCTTCAAAGACACTGCATCAAATATGATCCCATACCTGGTGTGATATAAATCAGGTTGCCAACCGGAGACGTTGTGGGCTGCAGACATTCCGTGTCTTATGTTCCAATTGAGATAAGGGGTGAAAATTTCCCGATAGACCTGGTTGTGTTCGATCATCGGGATTTTGATGTCATTCTTGGTATGAGTTGTTTAGAAAAGTATAGGGCCACCATAGATTGCGAGAAGAAGCTGGTTAGAATAATAGGTACTAAAGGAGGAAAATTTGTATACTACGAAAAAGGGTCAAGACCTGAGGTACAAATAGTATTCGTAATGACTGCAAGCAAGCTTCTAAGAAAGGGTTGTCAGGGATACTTATGTCACTTAGAGGTACCTTTCAAGGAAGGTAAGGGATTATCTAAAATCCCAGTTGTGCATGAGTTTTCAGACGTGTTTTAGGAGGAAATACCGGAATTGTCACCCAATAGAGAGGTTGACTTCTCTATTGAGCTAGAGTCGGGGACAACACCTATTTCCAAAGTGTCCTATCGTATGGCACCTGCAGAGCTAAAAGAGCTTAAAACTCAGCTCGAGGATCTGCTTGAAAAAGGGTATATCCGACCTAGTGTCTCACCATGGGGGGCTCCTGTGCTTTTCGTTAAGAAGAAAGATGGGAGTATGAGACTGTGTATTGACTACCGGGAGTTAAACAAAATCACTATCAAAAATCGATATCCTTTACCTCACATTGATGATCTTTATGACCAGTTACAAGGGGCTACGGTCTACTTCAAGATAGACTTTCGTTTCGGTTATCATCAATTGCGTATCAAATCCACGGATATTCCAAAAATAGCTTTCCAAACTCGATACGGTCATTATGAGTTCATTGTTATGCCATTCAGACTCACTAATGCACCTGCTGTGTTTATGGATTTGATGCATAGGGTCTTTAAATCTTATCTTGATCAGTTTGTTGTCGTGTTCATTGACGACATACTTATATAATCTAAGACTCCATAAGATCATGAACGACATCTTCGAACCACCTTGGGAACCCTCAAAGAAAATCAATTATAAGATAAACTCAAAAAATGTGAATTCTGATTGAAAGAAGTTGCCCTCTTAGGACACGTAATCTCAAGAGATGGTGTTAAGGTCGATCCAAAGAAGATTGAAGCTGTGAAGTAATGGGCCAGACCTACTAATATGACAAAAATCAGAAGTTTTCTGGGGTTAGTCGGTTACTATCGTCGGTTCATGGAGGATTTCTCTAAGATAGCCATGCCATTGTCTAATCTTACGAGGAAGGACACGAAGTTTATTTGGTCTGAAAGTTACGAGAAGACTTTCCAGGAACTCAAGACTCGTCTCACTTCTACTCTTGTGCTTACACTACCTTTTGGTGAGGAAGGATACTGTATGTATAGCGATGCATCAGTGCAAGGGCTTGGGTGTGTGCTCATGCAATACGGAAAAGTAATAGCTTATGCTTCGAGACAATTGGAGCCATATAAGCTTAACTATCCAAAGCATGACTTGTAGTTAGCCGTTGTGGTTATTGTCATTAAGATCTGGAGGCATTATCGGTACGGAGTGTCTTGTAAGGTCTTTACTGATCATAAGAGCTTGAAGTACATCTTTACTCAGAAAGAGCTCAACATGAG
>JAOVYX010015373.1:0-28100 GCA_035668315.1 Drosera spatulata
GAGATGGTGTAGATTATGGTCAGGTAGAGGTAAGATTGGTTGGCACTGAAATCCCCATCTTCATATTTACCCTTTGCGTAAAGTATAAATGTCAAAGCAACTAAGATGGGTTTCAAAATAACAAACTGCAAGCATCCTTGTTTGCATCTCCGTATGAAACGACTGCATAGCAAGGCAGCAACCTGATAAGCATTTATACTGAACATGGGAAAAGTTGCATGGCAGAAAATATAGGGCTTTTCAGAAGTGAGAGTTTCTTTGACCAACAGAAGCTCAAAATATAATCAATTCACATAATTACTATAGATTTTACCAGGAGTTATATAATAGTATCCCCTTCAAGGATCGTGCTTGAACAATTTTATTAATGAAAGAGCAAACAACAAAAGAGCACGGCAAGGGGTCGCATCAAGAGTTATGAATAAAAAGGGTAGCGTTTAAAGGAATCAGACTTTGGATGTCAATATCTTACATGAAAAAAAACACATACAAAAATAGTTCAACTCACCCATCCAATGGCATCGGTGGAAAGCAGCATGTCATCAGACATACAGATGGCTTCAAAATCCGACCATTTAGACTCAACACGACTGCCCCAGGGCCACCCACCCATGCCAGGCACAAGGACAAGAAATTATATATAACCCAGGCTTCATATCTGAAACAGGAACAAAATTTCACAAACCAAAACTATCAGCTTAAGCGAAAATGACCACATCATACTAAAACAGATACAGCAGGAACATGTCCTGTAAAATTTCGAAACAATATTGATACATGTGACCGGCGTGTACATGCCAATTAGACAATAAATAACTTCCAGTGGAACACATGTAACTAGAAGAACATTATTTAGATATAGATCAAATATTGTAGAATTCAACATGCACTAAAGCTCCAACACACTGTTTCGGATCTTGTTAACAATGCTCTACATCTCAATTACAGAATAAGGGAAAACAATGCATCACATCTAGAGTCTAGATGCACACTCCAAAGTATGTTTCCCGTATCCAACTATTGGGCTCAAACAATTTCCTCAAAGTAAAAGTAAGAGACTATGCTAGCTACGATACGAAAAGAAACTAAAAAAACAAGGCAAGGAATACAATAAAATATAGTGGAGCTGAATCATAGTTTAAAAAAAATAAATAGAATTGCATGTACTCACATTTCACGCAGAGAATTGAAGTAGATGGACCTTTTAGGCGATACAAGTGACAAGAAAGACATGAGTGCATAAACCTGTCGATGAGAAAAAGAGTATCTAAGATAGCATGTTTGCATCAGAAAAAGAGAAGATACATCTCTGATAATATCCAACAATATTGCACACTTCAACACATTCTCTCTGGCATCATAAAACACGTTATGTGCGTGACGAAGACTTTCAAAAGCAGAAAAAAACGGAGAAGGGACACAGAAACATAAACCACCACTCACCGGAACCATGAAGATGATCCTAACGATATATCTCTGATAAGTAGGCTCCGTGTAGTTCCTCAGATGCCGGTATATGTGGAACACCGCCATACCAATCGCCCCCAGCGTACATGGCAACGCGATAAGTATGTAAAAAATCGGCACCATTTCCTCCCCTGAATCCACAGATCAACAAAAACTTACCACATTAAACCACAACCGAAGTTGCATCAAACCCCATTCACTTAACTCCCAGGAATCAAGCATCTTAACACCACAAAAAAACGAAAAAAAAAAAAACGAGCAAAAGAACCTAAAACAAATGACATTAATCATACCGTGAGAAAGACCGCAATATGTTTCACTTGAAGAACAACCCAAATCTATCAACCGTCCATCGACACACGACCTCTAACCGCACCACCGATCACCAAACCCTAACTGCACCGAAAATCAAAAATTCAAAATCCACAACCACTCACTCACTCAAAGCGAAAACAAATATCACATATGCTTTGTTTTCTCATCGAATTAAGCAGAATCAAAGCGTGTTCAAGTTCAATTACAAGAAAACTTGAATCCGAAAATCGTCGATGAAAGGGGGAAGGAGAACACGCAAGGACAAGAGAAACGGCGGCGAATCAAGGAGAGGATCGGCGGCGGCGAGGGGTTGAGGGAAAGGGAGAGTAGCAATGGCGGCGGCGGCGGTGCAAGAGAGTGTGTTCAGAGATAGGAGCGCCGACGGCGACCAGGCAAGAGAGGAGAGAGGAGAGGGGAGAGAGAATGATTTTGGATGAGAGGAAAGGAAACGGGAAATGAATATTGTCGTTGTCGTCGGTCGATGATGAGGAAAGGTTTGATTATTATGGATTTATGGTGCACCAAATGTAAGGATTATAATCAAATTGGGTTGATATAATGATATTTGATTTATTTATTTATTTTTAAGATTTTGGGATCGAATCGTATTATCGTCTTGTCAGTATCTGAAAGATTAGTCGAAATGCGTGCGAGTTGACTTGTAAGATCATTTTTTGTAAGATTGATTGATTACTTGATTAAATATTGATTTGATAAAATCAATTACTCCCTTATCATAAATTATATTATCTTTGTTTTATAATTGTTATAATATTTATATATTTTGTATTATTTTATACACATAAATATATAGTTTCATTTTCATATCAAATCATGTTTGATCGTTTCAAACCATTAATATTTCACGATAAATTCAAAAAAAATTACGTTTTCATCGTTGTACGACGCGAATCAAACTTTACCTCGATATTAATGAAAAATCAAAACGTTATAATATAAGTGAGACGGATGGAGTATATATCAGTTTGACGCAACACGTGTATGAGATTTATTTTTGGTTGATTTGATTATGAAATCGCTATAATTATGAGAGAAATAAATAAGATGTATTACTAATTTGATATTTTTTTAAATTTATCAAAATTAATGTGTTGTATATATTTTGATAAATTAAAAAAATATCATAATTAATATAAAATATTATAAATAATATGAGATGAATTGAGTATTATAAATATCATATTAAGGCAGACATGGCGATCATATAAAAAAAAAGAGGTGTCCAATGAAAATCCAATTTCCAGAGGTCAAATTACTCATCAAGTCAAGTTTCATTAATGAATTTGTCAATTAAAATTTAAAATCGATACGGTAAAAAACACGTGGTAGTCTATGGGATTGTTTTTGTATGTACTATATCTCTACTTTTTATTATATTTTTATGATATATTTCATTATATTATATTTTTTCAATTAATAATAAATAATTTATTTTAGATTAAATAGATATATTGTGTTTTATAAATTTTAATTTATCGATTATTCATGTATTGTTGAATTATAAGAAACTCCTAGTATTGGATAATACATAAAACCATCAATATTACTATAATATAAGATAATAAAATACAAAAAAAACTCAATTTCTTTAATGTGATTATTCATGTCATAATCGATTAAAGAAGAGCTCGATTAAATAAAAATATGTAATATTATTGTTCCAACCTTTCACATAATTACTTACTCATTGATATGCTTAATAATGAAGGTTTTAATGATGTTCATTAATTCATTGTGAAATCAATCTATGAAAAATTCACATCTGGATGACTATTAATCAATAGAAAATGGACATGTGAATGACTAATCATAAAAACTTATTATATTTATATTATATATTTATAATGACTAAACCTACATCAGTGATAGCTCTTACATATCAAATGATATAGATGCATTTTAGTTCACTTGTTATTGTAAACTTTCATCTTATTCTTATATTCGGGTTGGTTTTTGTAATACCCCAAGGAAATGTTTAAATGGTTTGATAGTACTACCTATACCAACAAGATGCACCATCCTTTTCGGTAGCCCATCACTTTAGATCTCCGCAGTTAAGCGTCTGCGGAGTAATGTTGGGATGGGTGACCTTCTTGGAAGTTTCTCAGGACGTGCTCTAGTGAGGCTAAAGCGTATTGAGAGGACTAGTGTTGGTCTGTGGGGTCAGTTGTCAGCCTGACGAGTAGTTCTTGATGATGACCCGGTAGCAAGGATTTGGCCGGGGCATTACAATATGCTATCAGAGCAACCCTGCGATCGCGTGCTAAACCTGTGAACAAGCGGTCCAGGTTAGCCGCCTAACAGGGGAAGGTTCTGGGGCTGTGTGTCGTGCTTGAAGTCGCAACGAGGACGTTGCGTTCTTTAAGTGGGGGTGTATGTAATACTCCAAGAAAATGCTTAAATGGTTTGATAATACTACCTATACCAACAAGGTGCACCTTCCTTTTCGGTAGTCCATCAGGTGCATCTTCCTTTTCGGTAGCCCATCACTTTAGAACTCCGTAGTTAAGCGTGCTTAACGCGGAGTAATGTTCGAATGGGTGCTAGTGTTGGTTTGTGGGGTTAGTTGTCAGCCTGACGAGCAGTTCTTGGTGATGACCCGGTAGTAAGGATTTGGCCTGGGCGTTACAGTTTTACTCCTTTAACAGGTAAATCTGATATAATATAATTATCTTTAATGTTAAAATAAATTGATGATGCTTGTTAATGATTTGGCTCAAATCTTTCATATGCTTAATAATAATGATACTTTTAATAATCATGTATAAATTTATAAAGAGTTGATATGTTTAAACCAATAGGAGGTTGTCACGTGCACGAGTGAGGCCAAAGTGCATTGAAAGGACTAGTGTTGGTCTGTGAGGTCAGTTGTCAGCCTAGCGAGCAGTTCTCGATGATGACCCGGTAGTAAGGATTTGGCCGGGGCATTACAGTTTTACTCCTTTAACATGTAAATATGATATAATATAATTATCTTTAATGTTAAAATAAATTGATAATATTTGTATTATATATTTATAGTGATTACTTCCTCTGTCCCGAAAAAGTTGAAATAGATTGACTTTGCACACGTGTCGATGCAAAAATTGACATACGTACAACGACGATCAAATGTTGTTTTTTTTTTATATAAATTTATCGTGAAACATCAATTGTTGCGTAAGTTACGTACTTCAACCTAATATATATTGCAGGACGATAAGACGTAATTTGATATGAAAACGAAAGTTGTATTCATGTGTATAGAATAATACAAAATACGCATGTGTGTCAACTTGGGATGGAGGGAGTATTCCTTTTTTGTCTCGTAGTATTTGCAACCCTTATCTATTTAAACCGTCCTGAAATATAAGCAATATATGCTATATTTAGTAACGTTTACATTTGAAAAGGTAGCACAAAACAATCATCATCTGATACAATATACTCACTATCTTTTCTCAGTTAGAGTAAACCCCCATTACAACTAAAAAAATATTATTTTTTTTTATCAAATTCTATAAAAATTCAATATCCTCATAAATTCGTGTGGTGGATCAACCCGTTTGTTATATCATAGGACGAAGAGGGTAGTTTTTTTCATTGTAATAATGATCATATGGTACGCCTAGTGATAAATTATACTCCCTCCCTTCTATATACTTTGTACTATTTTGACGCAGTATGTAGGACGATACAAGTTTTGATCGATATTACGAGACGATCAAACGTTATTTTTTGAGAAAATATTGTGAAACATTAATGATAATAAATGTTATGTACTATAACCTGGGATCAATAAAAAATATAAACTGTGTCGTTTAGATTGATAACGAAATCGCTTAAATTATGTTCCTATAATAATATAGGAAAAGAAAAACGCTGTAAGGTTTATGAGATGGAGGAAATAAAGGTTAACAAAGATGAGTTGTTTTAATCCATTTCGGACATGAAAGATCATGGCATGCCTAGTGTCAAATTATGAAGATTAATTTCGTTGATTTAGACAATTATTACCATATCATCGATACACATTTTTTTTTTAATAAAGATCGATACACATTGGCATAGCATACGAGAAGCAACAAGATATTTTCGCACGGAAGTATCCAACTCAACCATTTCATGTGGCTCCTCTCGTCTCCATACACCACAGCACCACTACATATAACCATAGAACCAACCAACCTTATCATCCTCCCACAACCCTATCTGTCGTCTCCGTTTCCCTCCTCTCACATTCTCTCCACTCTTTCTCCTCATCCGCCATTGCCGTACAATCAAGCTCTCAAGAGCTCGCTCTGAACGATGGCGGCGTCCACCATCACCGCCGTCTCCTCGGTGTTCGAACTCCACTCCCTCGACCACTTCCGCCGAACCGCTATCCCTGCTCTCTTTCTCCCAGCCTTGGACACCAGGCCCCGGTTCAGCGGCTCGAGTGTGGTCGCTGCGAGGAATAGGCGTGTGGTGGCGGCGGCGATTGCGACGCCGAATTCCTCGTCGGTGTTGAGCGAGGAGGCTTTCAAGGGGTTTAAAGGAGGTTTTGGCGGGGACTCGTTCGGGATTGGAGACGAAGAGGAGGATTATGAGGAGGAGGAGGGGGAAGGGGTGGGACTTGGAGTGGAGGAGGTGAGTGGAGACGAGCTCGCGGTGGCCAAGCTAGGGCTTCCGGCGAAGCTCGTGGAGCGGCTTCATCAGCGCGGGATTACTCACTTGTTTCCCATTCAGGTTGCGCGATGAACTCAGATTATATGTGTTTGTTGTGTTTTGGTTGATTTGGTGTGTGATATGTGTTTTGAGGATATGTTGATTGCTTTGTGTGATGGTTTAATCGTAGTGTTGAGGTGGCCTCGGTGGCGGTATCGCTAATGGTGCGTTTGGCTGAGGTTTAAAGAAGTTGTTATAGGCGATAGTGACTTATGGCTTATGACAAAGATTAAATATGCTTATGGGCCGCTAGCGGTTAACTCCATCAAGGATTTATTGAAATTAGCACCTGGAAGTTTTGATAGTAAGATGTTTTAAACTACTACAGTTAGCATAAGTAATTTCAGGGAAGTTGATTTAATTGCTACAAAGAGGAAACCGAAAATGAAGTAATAGGTTTTAGTATATATAGATTGGCCTTGCAGCCGTTGAGCAATGTCCACTTTCATGGGATGAGACTTTTTTCTAAGGAGAGTTGGAAACTAGCCTTCTGATCTAAATATGCTTGAGCATTAGATGTTGGATTTTGTCCTACAGGATTCTACTAATATCTCATAGAAAGCGACAAGGTTCCTTTTGTGCTCCATCAGTTTCACGGTCAAAGGCATGGAACCCCTCAAATATATGAAGAGAACTGAAATACATGCTTTAATGGGAGCTGCTCATTTTAGAATCCACCAAGAGCATGGGATACTGAGAGAGTATGCGTAATTGGAATGCGCCACTGTCTTGTCGTAGACATTCGTTTTCTTATGGTGATTTAAGTTCACTAGCACCTCAAAAGGATTGAGAAGAATGGACCCATGTAACATATTACAGTAGACGAATCTGTCTACGTGATGACTGACAAACCATGTCTCTTGATTTTTTTTCCGTACTTGAGTATTACTGTTTTTTTTTTTTTTTTGTGACATGTGTGACATAATCAGCAACTTTCGTACATGTGTTGTAGCGTGCTGTGCTGCTTCCTGCTTTGGAAGGTCGTGACCTTATCGCTCGGGCAAAAACTGGGACAGGAAAGACTCTGGCTTTTGGAATTCCAATTATCAAAAGCCTTTCTGAAGAAATTGAGGGAAGAGTTTCCTCAAGGTAGTTATAGTTCTTGATTGAGATGGGATGGAGTAATTGTTATGTCTTGTTAATACTTTTTTTCTTTCCTCCAAGGCGATTGGGAAGGCTTCCCAAAGCACTGGTGCTCGCACCTACTAGAGAGCTAGCAAGACAAGTAGAGAACGAAATCAAGGAATCTGCACCTTTCTTGAATACAGTTTGTGTTTATGGAGGTGTTTCTTATCATTCGCAACAAGGTGCTCTGTCTCGGGGAGTTGATGTGGTGGTTGGAACTCCAGGAAGACTTATAGACTTGATCAAAAGCAATAGCCTCAAATTGAATGAAGTTCAGTTTTTGGTTCTCGATGAAGCTGATCAAATGCTTGCTGTTGGATTTGAGGAAGATGTGGAAACTATACTGGAAAAACTTCCATCGGAAAGACAAAGCATGCTTTTTTCTGCCACTATGCCTGCTTGGGTAAAGAAACTCGCCAGGAAGTATCTGGACAATCCTTTGACAATTGATCTGGTAATCAACTTTCGATTATTTTTCTACAGCTCCTCATCTCTTTAAAATTCATCAAGGAGTGTTGCAACTTTTCTGTTTCTTGTCATCGTATGCATCATATCCTGACATTCTTGAACTCATATGAGCCACTTGCTTTGTTTAAGTTAGCTGGATTATAACTCATTACTCTTACTCTTTTCTCAGATGGGTGAACGTTTTGTACGTTAGTTCAGTCGTCTTTTCTTGGTGGCTTAGTGGTTCTTAGGTGAAAGGAAAGGATATGTTTTCAATTTTTGGTGTCAGGGAGTAAGCCCTATGCGATTTTGTAACATGTCGAGGGTTCTAAGTATTCAAACTCCGTATGTTACATTCGCTGGATTGTATGCGTGCTATCGTTTTAATGATAGTTAATCAGTTGTTTTTTTACTTCCTACCATAATTATGTAAAAGTGTTATCCTTTTGGGACTTCATAGGTTGAAGCAAAATTTTGAGTCAACATCTGTCTGAAGTGACTCCTAAATTTATCAAAATGTAAGGAAAGCAAAACTTGTAGGAGGTGCATATTTTGTTTTTTCAGCTGTTAATAAAGGAGAATTTCTTTGTTGATGTGATGCTGACTATCGAAGGGCATGCTTTTTTATGCTTTAGGATAGCATGTCAGAGTGAACTTAGCTGACAATTTTTATTCGTGCTATGTCGTAGGTTGGCGACAGAGATGAGAAATTGGCAGAAGGTATTAAGCTTTATTCCTTACCAACGACTGCAACGTCAAAGCGCACAATCCTCAGTGATGTTATCACGGTATGACTGCAATGATCCTTTGGCTTGGTCCTGCCATTGGTTTGCGTGTATTCTACTTACCATAAGAAAGGACAGCTGGTCAATTACTGTCTCACTAGACGGATGGTCTATCGTGTTGGATTAATCTCTCAGCCAGCCATCAGATACTTGAGCATCGAGATCATATTTTGTCCTGTTTACTTCTTTCTCTCCAACAATTTTTATCGTGAATCCTGATTTTTGCCCCTCTAGAACACACTTTTTCTTCTTCTTCTTGTTTTTTTTTTTTTTTTGCAAACTCTTGTATCATCTCTAGCTTCTGTAGCATTTTCTGAGCTCTAAAATATTGTAATCATTGCATGCAGTTTTTGAGATTCATGTACTTGACCATTGCTTGATTTTGTAGTGTTATAATAGTGTGTGCCCTTGTGTTCCCGTTGTCTATTTTATAGGTTGATGCGGTCATCATGTTGTTGCATTGTAAAATCTACATGAATAATATGTTATCGATTCGCTTTTCTAGATTTTGGAATTATTTTTCTCAACATCGAGCCTGGTGCCTGCTTGTGTGGGACCATTTGTGTTTTGAGGTGGCTGTTATGTGTTTGAAGTTTTACTTATTTTTAATAAATGTTTGAAGTTTTACTTAATTGTGCTTGGTTCTATATTTTAATGCTTGCCAGGTTTATGCAAAGGGAGGAAAGACCATAGTATTCACTCAAACAAAACGAGATGCTGATGAAGTCTCCATGGCATTGACAAATAGCATTGCTTCTGAAGCATTACATGGTGACATATCTCAGCACCAACGAGAGAAGACATTAAATGGTTTCAGAAGAGGAAAATTCTCTGTACTGGTTGCCACAGATGTTGCAGCTCGTGGGCTTGATATTCCAAACGTTGATTTGGTGAGTGCTGCAAGATGCTTCTTGATTCAAGAGGCTTAAGCTCATTATTTCTGAACTTGTGATGTCTGATCTCTTATTTGGAAGTCTTGGATTCTCTTCTCTACGTTAGCCATCTAGTTCTCAATGACTTTTTTTTCTCTCCAGATTTTGATGGTAGCAATGCCTATTTCATTTGATTGATCATCTTTGATTGCCTTTCAGATTATTCATTATGAACTGCCGAATGATCCAGAGACATTTGTGCATCGCTCCGGTCGTACAGGAAGGGCAGGTAAAGAAGGCATTGCCATTCTCATGTACACTCAGAGTCAGAGAAGAACAGTCTTTTCTCTTGAACGAGATGTGGGCTGCAAGTTTCAGCAAATAGGGGCACCAACAACCGAAGAGGTTTTGGAGTCATCGGCAGATCAAGTGTGTGCTACTCTCGGTGGTGTTCATCCAGATTCAATTGCGTTCTTTACTCTGGCCGCAGAAAAATTGCTGGAAGAAAGAGGGACGGAAGCTCTTGCTGCTGCGCTGGCACAGCTGAGTGGTTTCTCCCAACCTCCTTCAGCGAGGTCTCTTATCACTCATGAGCAGGTAAGCCTTGGGTTTTAGGTTTGTTAATCTGTTGGATTCCTAGCCAGCTATGTGGAAAATGTCAGTTGTGCATATACTTCCATGCAAGTATGCAACATCTGGTCTCCTCATTCCCTTCATTTGCCTATTTGTGATCTCCTGATGAGTTATTTTTTATATAAAATCTCTGTTCTAGGGCTTGGTAACGTTGCAACTGACCCGTGATCCAAGTGTTGTGAGAGGATTCCTATCTGCTAGATCTGTCACTGGATTCCTTAATGATGTTTATAGCAAGGCAGCCGATAATGTTGGAAAGATACACGTAATTGCTGATGAAAGGGTGAGTTAACCAAGCTATCTCCTTAGTTTCGTCTTTATTTTTATTTTATCTTAAGAGACTTAAAGTGGTCATGTACTGAAGATGATTGCAAACGTGAAGATGATTGCAAACGAGATGAAAATGTTAAGACGGATGTGTGGATATACAAGAATAGATAGGATACGAAATGAAATTATCAGACAGAAAGTGGGTGTGGTTCCAGTAGAAAATAAGATGAGGGAGTTATGACTAAGATGGTACAGTCATGTGAAACGCAGATCGATCGCAGTTTCTGTTAGAAGATGTGAAACTTGGGAGTTAGCACATATCAAGAGAGGACGAGGAAGACCTAAAAAGATCATGAGAGAAACCTTGAAGTATAATATGACCTATCATAATCTTACAGAAGATGATGTATATGACAGATTGGAATGACGTCGTCGTATTCATGTAGCCGACCCCATTTGATGGGATGAAGGCTTGATTTGTTGTTGTAGACTTAAAGTTTTTCATCTTGTTTCAACTTTCAGGTCCAAGGAGCAGTTTTTGATGTTCCAGAGGAAATTGGAAAAGAGCTGCTTGAGATGCAGTTGCCTTCTGGAAACACCATTACCAAGATCACGAAGGTGGATTAATTTTGGCCTTTCTCCTTTTTTGGTATCCAAGTCCATGAATTATGTTCTTGTAGACATGAACATATATCTATATTTCGTTTATGTTGTCCCGGTTGACTTCCCACATCCATTTTAAACAGGACTATGGGAGACTTTGGTGCCTGCGCTATTTTTATTTTTATTTTGATACTATGGGGCTTTATTCTAAAGCTTTGATGTGATCAGCTGCCTGCGCTGCAAGATGATGGGCTTTCAAGTGACAACTATGGAAGGCCTTTTAATAGGGACAATTTCTCCCGTGGGGGCTATGGGGGCCGTGGCGGTTTCAGAGATGGAAGGGGTTCCAGACCCTCTGAACGTTGGGGTGCAGGCCGAGGCTCAGACTTCATTGACGATTCATTTAGTCGTGGCGGTAGGAGCAACAGATCTAACAGCTGGTCCCAAGGTTCAAGAGGTGGCGATGACGACTGGCTTTTTGGCGAAGGGAGATCAGGAGGGAGACCAGGAGGGAGATCAGAAGGGAGATCTGATCGCTTTTCATATGGTCGGCCCTCATCCGCAGGAGGCAGGGAAAGGTACTTCCTCTTGCCACCATCTGCCTGTGCTTCATTAAGCATTTGATCCCTATATGTTCTCTAGGAAACCAGTAAAAGTACTTCAAGGATAAGTTTATGTGCACCCTCCGGCCGGGCAGCCTGCAAAGGTTGTGACAATTGACCACATGTTCCAAAAGTATATCAAATTATGTATCGTCTAGGGGATGGCCAAACAACGTTTTCTTGGAACTTATCTTGAAAAAAACTGAAGATAGTTTATGTGAATATTGTTTAACCAGGAACAACAAAATATTCAGATTTTATTATTTATTACTGGATTAGAATATCGTCGTCGTATTCATGTAGTTGATCCTATTCGATGGGATAAGGCTTGATTCGATGGGATAAGGCTTGATTTGTTGTATCATTTATCACTGCTGAAAGAGAGTGCATCTTACTATGCATTTCTTAGTTTAGTTATTGTGCAATGTTGCATTCTTTGCGGGACGGAAAAAAAGAGTATTATGCCAGAGCAGGAGATACAAACGTATATGACCTCATAATTTACTCGTCCCTTGAAAGCTTGAATTCTCTGACATACATTGTTCTCCTATAGAAGCTATGGCGGTGGCGGTGCATGTTTCGTTTGTGGCAAAGCCGGACACAGAGCAGCAGAATGCCCTACCAAGATAGGCTTCTAGCTTTCTACACATCTTAACAGGCATTTTTGGGCCATGTGCTTCTCTGCACGCTGCTGCCTGATGTCGACCCATTCTGTTACCGGTCTTCCAAGAGGGCAAAGAGAGACATCGTTGACGACATGCTGTTCTAAAAGGTCTGGCCTTTACCTAAATCTCCCGTATTGGCTAGATGATCTGTCTTTCGTGGGGAACATGTTCCGCGCCATATACATTGGATGTTGTAGTATGTCTTGCTATGTTGTAGCTCTAGGTTTCCTGTATGAAACAATTTTTGTATGAACATCACCGAGACCCTCTAGATGTCCGCAGGGAGTTGCTGGTGTATATATACGAAATTGATGTCAGGCTGAGACCTGTTTAAGTTTTATGCCAGAACTAGTTATTGTACTGTTTCGTTAATGAATTGTAATCCTAGGGTTTGTGCTTGAACTTAGAAAATGTACTATTTCATTTATGAATCGTAATGGCTTGATAGAGCCCAGTTCACTCTTAACGTGCCTGTTTCATCATGAGTTCGAACACTTGATCGGTTCAGTTTATCGATAGAGTTCATGGGAATTTGAGGTATTACACTTCCCTTGGACGTTAGGACATTGTTGAATCAGTTCCATTATCCAGCATAGTAGTTTCAGAACAGGAATCCTTCTCAACCTTTCTGAAAATCATGATGTACTCAATTCGTTCCTTCCACGGCAATACCTGCATTGAAGTTCTGAAGTACAGGTTGCAAATTTGCCAATGCGCAACATTATGGGTATGACAATCGTCCTTGTAAAATGTAATTCAAAAGATAAAAAGAATCTACAATTATGTCATAAGACACAGGATATCGATCCTAACACTGTAGTACTGTACAACTTTCCTTGTGAAGATAGTCTTCACCTCTCTTTCATTTGTGGGTTCCTTCTATAGTTCCAAATCAAGGCAGGCCTGAGTCTCAGACAATAATCTCTGCTCTCGCTGCTCCGTTTCATCATCCGCAGGCGCACCAGACAAGAAAGTAAACCCAAAAATAAGACTTAGTATATATCGAAAATATATTGAACATGATGATGACCAACAGAATGACAGAAGTAACAGAAAAATCACAGCATATCCACCAAATGAGGACCAGGGAAGATCGGGCCCATTACGTAACCGACGAAGAAGTTGAAGTTGAAGAGGAAAAATAATCTTCTTTAAAGCTCCTATCTTGGTTGGAGTATTCTTACTGATCTTTAACTGGAAGCTATTACAGGAGCTGCTCTTTACAGAAGTACTATCGTTTCTAGGAGCAATCCAAATCAAACCAAGCATTTCATTCTGCTAATAAATGACAATCATCAGATGAACTTCACCGGAGTACTGGTGAATTGGTGATGGTAGCATAGAATTGGTTCAACAATAGCTACTTACCCGGTTTTGCACTGGGCATTTAGCAGACAGGTGATAGGCCGACATTATCCCATGAAACGTGTCGCAAGGGATGTCTATAAGAACACACTAAATTATAGTAAAACGGAAGGATGAGTTCAGTGTCGGGACATTACCATAATGTATATGATATAGAAGAGTTCACAGCAGGAGGGCATCAAGGTTCCGCTTCCCCTCAGGGCCTTTCGTATACCATGAAGAAAAATAGTCTCCATAAACAACTTCTCGGTATTTGGGAGGGGAGGATTCTCCTATGAGGTCGGAAGCAGGAGAAATCTTCCTAGTCTTTGCAGGATCATGGAAGGTGGCAACAGAGAGCCTTGCTCTATTTGCATTTGTGATTGCTCGGTGTTCAGCGCTTCTATGGGCACCATTGGTTATTATCTACAGGCAAGGGCATCAACACATTCAACATGATATCATCTTCCAAAAACAGCAAATCCTAACAGTAGAGTAAGTCCAAGTGAGAAATTGATGCACAGAAAAATAAGCAGGTATAATAAGGATAGCAATAAATTGGAAAAGGTCTTACAGTTTTTTTTTATCAAAAGATCTTACAGTATTAAACACAAAATGATCACTATTTATTCCCAGTCAGAGACACATCAATAATTCAGAACCACTATGATACCGTCATTCATTGCATATTATTTGGCATGAATTAATTTGCAACTATAATCACAATGCACATCTCATTGTAGCCATTTCAAGGTAAAAGGAAGAGGGAGTTTTCAGATTTTGAAAATAGCATTGTGATATTCGGCATAAGAAGTTAAAGGTAGATGGGCAAAGAAGAAAAACATTCATGTGTTATTGGACTTCTGATCATGAAAAGAAACATACAATGTAATCACTGATCATGAAAAGAAACATACAATGTAATCACGTTCTCCACATTGGACAGGACTCAGGAGTCACAGGACAAGCACCAAACACAAAGGGGGCTCAACAAGACATCACGATATGAAGCCAAAAGGTAAGATGAGTACCTCAGTTTGATCAGCAAGAATTACAACAATTGCATCAGCTACTGGCTCAACCGTTATCCATTCTCCATCCTTGAATACCTGAAGACCCCCAGTATCATCTTGAATTAGCAGAGTGATGGCACCGATATCAGAATGAGCTTGCAAACCAAGAGTAAGCTCAGGTTGTGGGCAAGGCGGGTAATAGCTGACTGTGATGTTCTGGTATATTTCTCCAATAGCATCCAAGATGCACGAAGACCGTGCACCTAGGCTTTCAGAGAACAGACCCAAGAGCTTTTCAGCAAGAGCTTTCATCTGATTGCTGTACTCTCCAACGACTTCCCTGGCCAAGCAATTCCAACACTTTAACAATTAATTCCTCAAACGACATCCATCACCACTAAGCTTGAGGATTAACAATTCACAATAACCTTATTCCTGTTTGAATTGCAAGAACAATAATCAAATCCCAAATCTAAAACGAAGTAAATTTCCCACATTTTATTCTACTACCTCAACAACATGCTTGTTGGAGATCATCATTCAGTCACCCAGTTTATGACAAAATCAAAAAAAATGATTTAACTCAAATATATGATTTAACTCAAATATTCCCTAACAGTGAGGATTGACACTGACAGCAACTAAACAAAATCTGCTTAATCAAAAACAACTCCAGGACTCAATACGACTTCCTAGTTGTACAGCTTCAACCAGACACCACAGAAAAACTTCAAAAATTTCTAAGGTACTTAAAACAAGGAATTTCCTATTTCTGGTCTCATAAACTTCATACGTTAGGCTCAAATTTTGTCAGTAAAAAGTGGCAAACACATTGTTGATTCAAGATTGGAACCAACATGGCCTATGGACCAACATTTTCTCCAAGAATGTCCCGATCATTGATTCAGTTCTCAACAAAAACAACCAGGCCTCTCGGTTCTCAGGGTAAAATTACACATTTCCTCTATCAATCTCATTCCAAACAGAAGCTTAACACTAAACAAATAACTATCTAACTTCAAATCACTCTGAATTTCCTACCAAGCAACAATCCAAACATCATTCAATTTCAATCAACAGAATCAATCACATGCCACCTATACTCCACCAACAGATCACACTACATCACCTCCAAGCATACCAATCAACATTTATCATCAAAATCAAAATCAACAAAACCAAACCCCAAAATCAATCACATTCTACCTATACTCCCTTGGACACTCCGGCCACCGCTCCGGCCTCCTCCGCTCCATCGGCCACGTATGATGATCAAAATAATCTCTCCAATCCAATACCTCCCCTTCCCCTTCCTTCACCAGCATCTTCGTCCCGTACCCTTCCGCCGCCGCCTTCCCCTCATCACACTTATGCCTCAGCTTCTCCTCCACCTCGGTCCCCTCAAACCATTCCCTGCACACCCGCCTCATGCCATCCAGTAATCGGACCGGGACGCCGTGGTCCGTCACCTGGAACGCGCCCCAATCAGCGCACGCGCGGGAAATGGATCGGAGGAGGTTAGGGGAGGAGAGGGAGATGACGGGGACGGAGTGGTGAGAGGCGGTGACTGCGGCGGCGAGGGCGGGAGAGGGGCGGTGGTGCGGTGGTTGGATGTATTGTGAGGGGATTGTTTGGATTTGGGATAAGGTTTGGACTCGGAGGACGGCGCCGGCGGTGTCCATGGAAGGTTGTGGCGGCGAGTTCCGGTGATTGCCGCCTCTGCTTCTGGCCTTCAACGTGCAGAGAGAGCGTGTGCAGTACTTGAGATAGTAAGATTGAGTCCACAACTTTGTAAACACTTGGTCACAAATGCGACATATTCGAGCATTAGTAGATGATGATCTGCATCAAGGAACTCAAGTTTTATGCTAAATGATTGAAACACACACATATATATATGTCCTATTTTATAGAACAAGTTTGATAATAACATTCCCTTTGGTGTAGTGGGATAATTCTGACATAAAAACTCGTTTTAAACGTGAACAAATGCACCCTTCTTCCATGATTCATACTATCCTTAGAGCATACATACTCTGAACAGACTTCGAAACCTGTTAGTATTGGATGAGATTGCTGCTTCGTGCGTTGCTTGGAATAACATAAACCTGGTTGGATATATTTCAATTTTTAAGAGCCTCAAACTAGAAAAACCACCAAGGGATGTGGTTCTTGGTATATTTAGGGCACTACAATCCATGACTGCAACTGAATGTGTTACAAATTTCATTTGTAACATCGCATACAAAGAGGAAAAAGAAGCATGACAAAGAAAACAAAAAACTGCTAAAATGTCGACTTATTAATCAATCATGGAGACGAAGACTATTCGCAACTTCAACCTATACCAACATGGCAACACCCAAGTTTTCTTCCTTCTTATAAGGCTAATTCAGGACAACACGGGCCTCTGAAAACAAAGTTGCCAAAATTCGGGGAAAAAATGGAAGAGACTCATATCAGGAGATCTATAAATCCAGGGAACTTCCTCATTTAGAGGCTGCTTTGACAGCTTTCTCCGCCGCATCGTCAAGATCTTCTGCTGTTATCAATGTCATACCACTTTCCTGCATATCCATGGCCAATGCTAAAGAGACGTATGATTCTATCGAGACTAATGTAAGATGATGGAAAGTTGGACACTGTGTATTACCTTCAGGATCCTCTTCCCTTGGTCTACATTGGTCCCTTCAAGCCGAACCACCACAGGTACCTCCAGTGCCACCTGAGAAACGCGATATGACATTCGTCAGCTATGGAGCAACAAAAAGGATACCAACAGCTCAGCTCAATCAAAGGAAGTTCTTTAAAGAGTATATATTGTGTTCAGGAAAGAATGAGTCCTGAACGGCCAATATTTTCACACATAGAAACAGTCGGGGACTCGCGATGGCCTGGACATATACATAGGCCAGAAGGGACTCTGCATAAAAGGTTGGCATTGTTTGTGTATAAAAAAAAATGTAGCTCAGATTCTCAGATCACAATTCGTAGCTTTCTAAGATGGAATCAACACCCTATCTCCCTTCTGTGGGGATTCTAATGATTTTATGATTTTTTATAATCATGACAACATGTCGCATTTCTGATGACTCGCATAGACTTTTTTGCTTGCCCTGAAGAAGTTGAAACACGCAATATGTATACCTCTTTAGCAGCATTCACGATACCACTGGCTATAACATCGCATTTCATTATTCCACCGAAAATGTTAACCAGAATAGCCTTCACTCTTTCATCAGCAGTCAATATCTTGAATGCTTCCACGACCTGTTTGTGCATGCCAATAACTATATTATTCACCAACCACAGCACCAATTTATAGTTTATAACACGTACTGCATATTAAATAATGGCCAGTGAGCAAAATCAAAAGGCAAACAGCGGAAAAGGATAACACAAATGATTTTCTACAGTTCAGCATCCAAATTTGTCAATAAGCTCAAGTAAAAAAATAAGTAACCCTCCCACAGAGTCATAAAAGGAACCGATGAACAAGCGGCCAAAATCTTCACCATCAAGAAACTTGGAATCTATCAGAATATTACTGAATCAAAAGCCAATACTTCACGGAAATATGTCAAAGTTAGTGATGAACATTTGAAGCACAATTATATGTATATATTTTTGGTATCATATTTCCATTCATCTTTCCTTTTTGTTTTTGTTTTTCTGACTACAGAAACTAAAATAGAAAGTTTATTTGACATCATTCTTACCTTGTCCAGCAGTGGAAATTATAGACAGAAAACAATAAACCAGAATAATGATCTTCATTTTCACCTTTTGGTTTCCACTGGACATAGAACACAAGACACAATTTACCCCTCCAATTTTTTTTTGGTATAGCTCTGATTTCTGTTTCTGGATCTTCACCACCACAAATCAAATATGTATCCATCATATGAGGTCGATACATGAGTCAGCCGTCACTGATTTCCACTACCAAAACAACTCGTACGAAATCAATCAGAAGATGGTTTATGAATCACCTGGTGTTCAGAAGCACTTCCACCCACATCAAGAAAGTTGGCAGGAGTTCCACCATGCAGCTTAATTATATCCATGGTAGCCATAGCCAATCCAGCTCCATTAACCATGCAACCGATTTCACCATCCAAGCCTATATAATTCAAATCCGCTTTCGCAGCAGCAACCTATTAGGAGGTAAGAAATTCAGGACACAGACCATAAAAATACACAAACCGCTCATCCAGGTTCCTGGGCTTTATGCTTCATAGAAAGTAACATCAGCTATAAAATACTCCCTCTGTCCCATAAAAAGTGCTAACACTTTCTTTTTGTTCGTCCCACAAAAATTATAGCATTTCCTTATTTGACAATTATTTTCTTCAAGAATACCAAAACATCCCTATCTTTTATTTTATATCACATCAATTAATCCCACTACCACTTCTCCTCCCATTCTTTTTTCTCTCTTTTTCCTCTCACAAACCTTCAAAGGTAAAAAAGTCTTTACTTGAAAATTCAACATAAACATAAATTCCAACGCAAGTCAATTTGTTACATTTAATATGGGACGGAGGGAGTATGAAAGTCATCTTTACTGACTAGTTGTCCTCTGAGTACTTCAAGAAGTACTAAGCGACTTGTACAAACAAAATGCAAAAAACTATCAAACGGACCTCCCGAGGATCCTCCTGTGATGTGTCACGAAATTCAAATATATCTTTCTGACGAAAAGCTGCATTATCATCAAAGTTCAATTTGGCATCAGCAGCCACCAACTGCTTATCTGAAGTTTCTGCAATTGGATTAATCTGTCCAAAAGCATTCATGTCAGACAGTGAGAGTCACATTAGATGACAAACTAGAAATGCCATATAAATATCTGCTTTGGGGTTTCTTACTTCCAACAGAGTGCAGTCACGTTCGCAGAAAAGAGAATATAACTTCTTCACTTGTTCAATCGCAGACGCTTTATCAGCTACCTTCGGCGCTAACCCATCCACAACTTTTGCAGCATCTTCATCCGTGATTCCCTTAAAAACATCAATGGGTACCTGGCATTACGTTCATCAGCAGCATTAGAAATGTCCAATTGAAAAGCATAATACCACAATTATCAGCAAAAAGAAAAAAGGATGCCGTATGTAAGACCTTAATAATCATATCCGGATATTTTTCAGCAAGATCTTCAATGCTGGTCCCTCCCTTGCTGCAGGCGATTATAATCTGCCGAAAACAAAAGGGACCCAAAATCAGAAACAATGCTTAAGATCAATACTGGTTCAAAGCAAGTATAGGAAAGGATATGAGTAATCAGACAAAACTAATTAGGTAAATTCAAAGTGGATTCTAGTTTTTTTGAGCGAGTATAATCCCATGTGTCATAGCCGCATCATAATGCACATATTTCAGGAAAATCCAACAATATCACATGTGAATCACAAATTTTCATAGGCAATCATGTGCTATAATCTGAAATAAGTTTCTTAGGTTCAATTTAAATAATAAACCATCTTCAATTCAAAGCCCAAAAGATTATATAAAGGTCAAAGGTGTATTTTATGATCCCCTGTTTACGCAGCCTTCCATCCAGGAACGGCTTGTTGAGGAACCAAGGATAGTTAAGGGTTTTTTTTTTCTCTTTTGTTTAGCACAATAGTACAATTCAGCATTATACTACATAAATTTGAAGCATCACTGCATGATAATTCAGTTTTTAAAAGGGTTACACCAACAAGAGGAGAACCTGTCATTTAAGCACACAAGTATGTAGGTTGCTCTTTCCTATAAGCCATGGCATGAACTTTCATGACTCCATAGCTCTCTCAGTCTCAGTTTGAGAAACAAGCAATCAGCAGTATGTTGGTGTGAGTTTCCCTACTTCCAGAACAAGTATAGAAATAATTACCCAGAGAGAATTCCACAATCAGAATTGAATCTGAAACGTACATTAAACCAACTACATGCTTCCTTAACGGAAATGGAAATAGAAAGAACCCAGAAACGATGAGGGGCCAATTTCCATTTCCTATGGTCCTATTTACAGGCATGCCATGAATATTAAAGCAAATAATGGGGGGCAAAAAAAAAAAAAAAAACATCCAAGTACACTGAAAAGGCACCAAATTAACAAATAAATATACTTCCAGACTAGCCTTAGGATTAAACAAATGAGAAAAGAAAAATATAAGTCTCAATGGAGAAACGTACAGCACCAGCAGTCTTCCTATCAAGTGTGATGGCGAAGTACATCTCGTTAACAAGAGAAAGCTTCTCACACAAATAAACCTATACAGCAAAAAATACAGACTATGGATTAACATTAGATGGGATAGCAGTGCAGCTGGTAGTGAAAATTACGTAAAGCAAAAAAAAAAAAAAAAAAAAAAAAAAAAAATCTATCCACAAACAAACAAAGCTGGTAGTGAAACTTACATGCAGAAATAGGTTTTTCTATCAACCTAATCTCAAATTGTCAGACACGAGAACATATTTTCAAAAGCAAAGAAAGGTTTTGGTCCTTTGGAACTGATAAATCAGACAAACAAAACCCAGAAACAATGGTTATTACAGCTAAGAAATTCCTGTTCATAAGATGCAATCCATGGAAAAGTAAGAAGCTAAATTTTGGTATCATTTGGCCAGATACAGGTCTAAGCAGAATCGAGCCCTGCGGGAGCCATTTCCTCCATCCATATCCATACAGATCTAAGCAGAATCTCAAGTTTTTGTGAAAAAACACACAATAGGTTGACTGCATTTTATTGTATGAATACAATAAACCAAAAGGATTCAAGCCGGGATATTTTCCCTTTTGGATTTTCAGTTTATACTCAACAAGGTACGGTAGAAGCTGCACCAGCACCATGGTACGTGAAAAAGGAACCCACAAATGGATAATAACACAAATGCAAAGTTCACTTAGTATTTGTGAGTCTCAGAACCAAATACAGGAAAATCTCAGAATTACTCAGCCAGAAGGGTGCAAGTTAGAAGCTAAACCTTGTTCACGATTTTTCCTTGAGGACCAGTTTGTTTAGTGACCAGTATCTGGCCAAGCATTTTCCCTGATGTAATAGAGAAGTTAGATTTCGAAAAAAGTATTGAACTCCAAACACAAAAAATGTTATAAAAATGCATGATGCTTAACAAGATGCATAACATTCCCTAAACCATAGAAGCTATGTTAGACCGAAGAATCTAATAGAAGCAAGAAATGAAAAAAAAGGTGCACGAAATTCCTAAAATAGGAGCATGCAATAAAGTTTATATATTCTGTTCCTGATTGCTTAGAAGGCTACTCGTTCCACCTCCATAATTTGATTATTTTTTTTTCAAGCATAGCTATTTGCAACACAGAAACACCAGCACCTATCACTATGGCTCGCCATTGACTGCATTTAACAGAAGAAAAACAAAGCATTATCCAAACTGAATTTAGGAGTCATACAACAAACTGAGACACGTTCCTATTAACAAAAAAGATGATCAACATAATTGAAAACTCCAAGCATTTGAAAGATGAATGAATACATGCCTTCAGTTTCTTGAGACTACAAATCCACAAAAATGACAAGACAGCTCTTATGACCACTTTGAGGGCATTAACCCAAACAAAGGTAGTGACCAGAATCCCACAGGACATAAAACTCTTTGATTAAAGATGAGCATAAAAAGATCTTTTTTATACACACAACATATTGAAGATCTCTTCAAAAGCTAGAAGAAGATAGCATCCAGTTAGAGTTGGCAATCAAAAAGATTGATCAACAAATTTTATTCTCATCCAAACCCAGCTTTGGCTTCACTGGCCAGACAAGGTACATAATCATAATAAGCCTTGGTCGATATGAAGTAGGGAACTATCATACCCCACCTGATTTCCCTTTCTTATGGAAGATAGCAGAAAAGACACTAGCTTATCTGGAATAAAGAGGGGACGAGGAACGCAGAGAGAAAGAGTGTGTATAATACCAGCTATTTCTTCGACTTGTTCAGCTTTCACAATGTGCACTCCACCCTGAAACCCATTCTTGAATGTTCCCAACCCTCGTCCACCAGCCAAAACTTGACTCTTAACTACAATCTGTACATAAGAAAACCAAGGGTCATGATGCTTGAGGGTTGACATTCTTTCATACAATTCTCATCAATCTGTCAGCAGAAGCCAAATTACGGTGCACAAACTTCATTTCTAATGTCTTGTCGGGAACAAATAGCAAGTCAATCGGCCACAACTCAGGTATGTATGTCCAATTGCAGAAACCACTAATAAATTCATGCCATAGGTTCATGAAGTATACCTCGCTCTGGTTGGGGAACACATTCTTCACTGCATTCTTGACCTCATCAAGCGAAGACACGGCAACACCTTTTGGAACGTTGATCCCGTACTTGCTCATCAGCTCCGCCCCCTGCTTTCACAACAATGAACAACCACAATTGCACTTGAGAGAACTCTTCCACAAAACATTCTCACATATCCAAATCCCATGAATCTCAACCCTCCCACACGTACATACACGCTCAACATCGAACACACACAACAACATATCTCATTCCCGTTTGCTCATTCTAATCGGAAACATATCGCTTTGATTCACCATTAATCACAATCAGCACTACCAGACACAGATCCCCTCACACATCCATACACATAAAATGGAACACCGTGCCGCGGTTCCTCGATCTGTTTGTTCCTGGGAAAAGGAGAAACAGAAAGCGAAAATGATGGTAGTGTCGGAATAAAGCTAGAAAGGGAATCGATTTGACCTGATACTCGTGGATGTTGAGGCGGCGAAGCTGTTGGTGTTGATGCTGCCATTTTCCGGCGACGGAGAGCGACTGTGCGAGGAGTTTGTTCAGTGGACCTCTCACCATGGCTGCTTCGGCTTCGGATCCGGCGGCGGCGAGTAGAGAGGCGAGATCGGAGTGAAGGGAGATGCGACGGGGAGCGTGGGTGATGAAAAAGGACCCTAATTCGTTTCTTGTTTCCAGAAGTAGTTTCCCTATTTTTTAACTTTTCTTATTGAGTCTATTTTTCTTTTCTCTCCCATCAATATCAATATCAATGTATATTTTAATTCAAACCATGATCTCATGATATATTATTATATATCATTTATATAAATATCTATATATTATTAAAGGATTTAATATATTATTAAATATTTTATATATTTAATAATCAACATCAATAATTATAAAAAAAAGAAGAAATTTTTTTTATATTTCTTTTTTTATATTTCGTAGATATTATTAACCCTTTATATATGTCATGATAATGTGAAAATATTTTTTTCATTAGTGTAAATTATTACGAGAAAATAATACGATTAAAAATATTTTATAATAAAAAATCATTTTTTATATCACATAATTCATGATGTGATACGATTAATTTGATATATGTAATCAATTTGTTAAAAAAAATAGAATAAATATCATGATAATTTTGTACAGATTATATTATAGGATACATATATATTCATATTGTTTACCCAAAAGAAATTTTATGAAAACATTTGATAACATCATCAAACATAAATAAAATATCTAAATAATTTAACAGTTATTTTAATAATATTTTTTTATATCCATGTTATTTACTGCGCATGATTGACATTGGATGAAAGAATGATAATTTTTCACATTATAGTATTTAAAAATTCATTAAAAAAAGGAAAAAAAATCATTCATTTTTTTTATATTTTTCGTCCATTCATTTCGTTTCATTACGTTAGTTTATGGATTTGATCATCGATTGGATATAAATTAAAGATGCAAAATTCGTTTTATGATCAAAGGTATCTTGATTCTTACGCGAAAACTTTTAATAATAAAATTAAACGAAAAAATATCATGGATTGTATATATTTCAAGAATCTATTAAATATTCTCAATAAAATCAAAACAATTACTAAAAAAAATATATGATGATATATACGTAGCCAACAAAATATTCACGATATCAAAATAAGTAGTCCTATAAACGATTATTTTATGAATAATTAATCATTAAGATATTTTTCATAATATTTAAATGTCTCTAATTATAATATTAATTAAAAGGTTTCTTAACTCACAAACATCAATACTAAAACTCCGCTAATTATTGAACATATATGCCGTTTAGAATTCCGTAATATGGTATCGGATCAGTTATATTGACCTTTCTCATAGCTGTGGTTGGTCCCTCTCTCTTCCATCCACTTTCCTCTTGCCCAAACCCCACAGCTGAATTATTGAACATCTCCGCCATTGTTCGCCCTGCCTCTGATCTAAGCCATTAACCCTAACCATCAAACGACAATTCCTCCCCCAATCTGGTAAGTGCTAAGATTTTGTTTTTGGACTGTTTGTTGTCCCGCAATCTGTGTACGCAATCGATCCTAAAAGAAATCGATCCCGGTTTTGATGAATGGGTGTTGGGTGATTCAGATAGCATACGGTCTCGAATCAATCGATGAACTTGAATGTGGAAACGACATTTCTTCGAGCTCCCAGATTGTCATCGACAATGGTGGCTCCGATTTCTTAATTGGTATCTTACCTACATCTTGATTTTTTTTTCTTCCTATCATTCTTCAATGCATGAAACACCAAAATTTTGAATTGGCTTTGTTTTGTTGGATTAATGTGTGAACTATTTAAATCCCATGATACAGATATCATCATCGGACTCCAAACTATCATCCCCATCTGCATCTTTGGCTTCATGGATCAATTCAAATTCTGTCTTTTACATTGACGGTGAATCGACAATATTTATTACAGAGGTAAACTACCCTTTTTCGTGTCAAGTGAATCGCAAATCCGAGTTGTTCTTGTCCCCTTCTCCTACCTTTTTCTAGGACTCAGAAGTCTCTTTAAATTCTATGGTGGGGGCTTTCATGTGGTTTCTTTATCTTTTCGTTGTTATTTTTCTATTTTTTGCATCAATCTTCTTTTATTTGTTGTAGGTCTAATTCGTTCAATCTCAATTGGTTCAGGTCATTCTCGGTTCTGATTCGATCCTTCACATCCTAGGAAAATGGTAATCGTTATTGTTCTTTCCTTTACTTCTAACTGCAGTTTTTGTAGTTCTAGCACTATTTTTCGAATTCAGAGCATTTGCAACACATCACTCAAAGATAGTAAAGAGTCAACAGTTCACTATCATCTCCTTTAACTAACGAAACACAGTCTATGAAGCCACAACCCATCTACCATGCACGTTAATACTGCTAATTCTACAATTTAATCCACTTCACACACCTCCGCACCTGAGTTGCCCAAGCTCATACAGCAACCACATAAGCAAACAATCGTCTGTAACTTTTCAGATAGCTCCATTCTAATATACAAATCTCCCAAAGTAGAGGCATGGAACTACATGGCTGAGTGCGTCAATATTCAACAACATTCTCTGCATGTCTGTCCACCATCTGAGAAGCATGATTGAACAGACTCAAACGGACCCTAGGTCAAAAAAAGATTCACCCTAGCACTCTCTTCTCAGATAGCAAGTACTCAAATATTGCTAAATGGTAAGCTAATAAGGAAGTGTCTGCATTCTTATCATATAAAATAGAAGAAGTTATGCTTATTCTCTCCATTTCCAAAACAAATCAACTACACGAAGTTTAATTTTTCAGATAGAAGAGTATTTATTAATGATTTTGCTCTAAAATGGGCAGCTACCTTTGCCCTTATTGAAGACTGCTCTAGGCCACCCTAGCTATGATATGATTCTGGAACTGTTCTACTAACATTTTGTTTTATCATAAAGTGTTAATTGTTTCTGTTTTTGGTATATTTGTTTTATCTGGGAACTCTTTTCTTTTAAGCATTTTTCCCTGTTGTAACAGAGTTGATGGAACGGAAGAATGGAGAAACCCACAACGGGCATCTTGGTTTATTGTGATACTTTGATGAACTTTCATCTCAGAGAAGTTATTTGTACCTCTAAGGTAATAGAGTTTTACTGTCATAGATATACTGTATCAAGTATAAACAGGAACATTGAAATTCTCACACATTTTCTGGGATTCAATCTTCATTGGAAGTACTCGATTGAGGTCAGTATTTCAACAATCCGAAATTAGGGTCTTTGGTTCGATATTTGATGCAATTTACTTAGTTTTTGGTTCGATGATATTGTAAGTAATAGTTGGAAGTAAGCCTTCGTCGGTATTGTTTCTGTGTTCTTTGTTTCATGGAGTTTTGTTTCTGTTCGGATCTGCTTATATGTAACAATGATAGAGAAGTACTCAAGCCAAGAAACCAACTGCATCAAATGCAGGCATGATAGACTTGCTACTCACTTATGATTTTGGTTGCATTGAACTAATTCTAACGTCTGGAGTTTTCTATTACAGTCCGTAAATGAATCTCTTTTTATGAACTTTGTGAAGTTTGAGTATTGGATGTCTATTGAGATGGAATGATTTTTCCCATATTTTGCCCGATACAATTTTATCATGTTGCTCAAGCAATCCCTTTACAGTCCCTTATCATGCTATACTACACCAGAATAGTTCAAAAGCCATCCAATTATGGTCTTACCCGTAACTGTCCAAGTGTGATTAGTTTGGAGGAAAACTCAATACCTTATGAGATGACCTGAAGCCCGTAGGGTAACAAATACACCGTTGGTTGTTTGAGGAGAATGATTTCTGTATCATTTTGTGGAAATTGACTAGTTGCATGAAATGCAGGAGTTGGGTGAGCAAGTTCCTGAGCAACATCTGCTGTAAAGAATAAACAGGCTTCTACTATGATAAAGCCGAGTGACATCTTCCAAATAAGCATCGGACTCGCATACATTAGAAGATAGTCGTGGAAGGAGAATAAATATTTGATTTTTGTATACTCCCTAAATTTTATCTCATAATTTTGGTCTTATTATGCATAAAATTGTTCCTTCTTTGTCTTTTTCATTTTGATTGGTGAATCAAACAAACCCTATGAATACGCTAACTTCTCCCATCCCCAAACTCCTTTGACGCAATTATATAGTGCTGCCCACTTACCTAACAATTCAAGGTTGTTCTTTCATTTTAGTACCCCTATAAACGAAAACCTAATGCGCAACAACTTTTTGATTTGGAAGCCTTTTCGCTCATAACAAGCATTGTTGAGGATAGGACTTTCATGATGATTCTAAGTGACTCATACTCCAAGAAGTCAAGATCCCTACATTAGACATATCTTTTGTAGAAATCAAAAGAAATCGAGCAAACAAGTTGGCTAAAGTTCATGACATCACAATATAGCCAATCCTACAGCTAACATTGACTGG